>PVIU01005342.1:0-114782 GCA_004026605.1 Ondatra zibethicus | reverse complement strand
TTGAGACAACAATACGGACACTAAGAGAGACTTACATAGATCTAATCTACGTGGGAAGTAGAAAGTATAAAAAGACAAGATCTCCTGAATAAATTGGGAGCATGGGGACCTTGGGGGAGGGTTGAGGGAGGGAGGGGTGTGGCAGGGAGGGGAGCAGAGAAAAATAAAAAAATTAAAAAAAATAATAAAAAAAGAATTTAAAAAAAAAAAAGAAGAGAAGGCATGAGGAGAAGACCCAGGCAGACACAAGCCAAAGACTGCAGAGAGCATTGGAGGCTGAAGGGCAGGGAGAATCTCCTCAGAGCCTTCAGTGTGGCACAGCTCTGCCAGCACCTTCACTTCAGATCTGGCATCCAAAGCTTTGAGAAAATAAATCTCTATTGTTTTAAGTCACCAAAAAAAAAAAAAAAAAAAAAAAAAAAAAAAAAAAAAAAAAAAAAAAAAAAAAAAAAAAAAAAAAAAAAAAAAAAAAAAAAAAAAAAAAAAAAAAAAAAAAAAAAAAAAAAAAAAAAAAAAAAAAAGTTCCCTAGTATAAGGTATGATTGTACAACTTTACGTCTTTGGGAGGAAAAGAGACCAAAGGAAAGAAGAGAAAAGTTTAAAGACATGAGGCACCAGTGGTTTGAAGAAGGGAACTCATGCATTCCTGATTAAGGGATAACTGGGAGATCAGAGTCATCTTGGGAAAGAGACTTAGCTGACTGGCAGAGGAGGATAATGGAAGTGGCTGGGGAAGACCAGTGGAGTACATCTCTTCAGAAGGAGTGAAGGAACATGGTAGGGCGGGAGTGCAGAAATAGATCTGTTCAGAGCTCCTGAGTAAATTGTGAGCATGGGGACCTTGGGAGAGGGTTGAAGGGAAGGGAAGAGGCAGGGAGGGGAGCAGAGAAAAATGTAGAGCTCAATAAAAATTAAAAAATATAAAAAAGAAATAGATCTGTTCAGCAAATGGGGCTGATTCTCTGTGATGACTAAAAGCTGGCACGTCCTTTTGTGGTGAGATAAGGTTTATTTTGTAAGACGTGATGGGAAATGGACCATGTGCCTTGACACTGTAAAGGACTGGATTGGATGCACGTACTAAAAGAATAGCAGCAAATGCAAATGGGACATGTTTCTCCTCTCTGCTAGGTCTCCCTTCATACACAATGTTTCTTAGTTAATACTAAAATATTACTGTTTGTCTTTACCCGAAATTAGTTCTCATTTGGAGACAATACTGTCAAGGAAAGTGCATTCCATACCTGTGCTGGTGTCTTCCAGTTTCTGTCAGGGTATTTTAGCAGGCTGTGATAGTGACCATCCGTTCACACCATAGGGAGTCCTTTATAATCCAGGAACCCTATGAACAACACTTCCTTCATGATTAGACATTGCTCCACCAGAGCTCTCTTCCTAACATGGACCTTAGTGAGATCAGATTATGTGCAATACAAGCCTATGGAGGGTTGTTCAGCTTGTGACATCATAAAGCAAAAATGCCCTCAGATACAAGTATGTGATGTCTCCTTTCATGAGATGACTTGGCCTCACTTATCTTTGTTGAGTTACAAGTTTAGTTTCTGTCATAACAGCAAATCTTTGGGATTTTGTAGGTTTTGTTTTTCCTTTTACATCATGTGACAGAAAGATTTTGCTTACTTTCTTGCAGGAGAAGTTTCTTTTAGGCATTCATCTTTCTAGTGATAGCATAACTATTATAAGAATATCTCCCTCCCTAAATGTCATTTATATGTATATATCAATGATACATAAGTATACATATATATCTATATATACTTATATGAGTGAGAGAGAATAGAATTTTCATCATATATTAGTTTACATATGAGTTCTATTTTATGAATTCTAGGAAAAACAATGCATATTTAAATAATGTATAATTAAATAACTTCAAATAAATGTTAAATATCTATCTTATTAAATCACACATATTTATGCATGTTCACACTATGTTTTAAAGTTGTTCTTTAATTTCATATGTATGTGTCTCATATTCCTACAACTGCAGTTAGAGATGATTGTGACCTATCTTATGGATGCTGAAATGGGAACCCAGGTCTCTGAAAGAACAGCCAGTACTTTTAACTTCTCAGCCATCCCTTTGGCTCCTAGTTTGTACTCTTAAGGTCTATTAACTACTCAACAAAACTAAGAGTGTAAATGAAAAACTGGTACTATTTTAAATCCACATATATTAATAATATATGAGGAAGAGAAGAAAACTAATATTGCATAGACATATTTAAAACTCTTTTTCTAATTTCAGGATTTACCCATATCATTGAGGTAAGTAGTTCTGTGTATACTGATTAATCACTCTCAGAAGTTGGAGCAACAAGTGATTCTTCTTCTGAGAGAATTTTAGCTTGTCCCTTTTTGAAAAAAGCAAAAACAACAACAGCAACCATAGAATTATGAGCAGAGCCTCAAGTTACCTTGAAGAAACATCTGGGGGACTGGAGAGATGGCTCAGTTGTTAAAAGCATTGCCTGCTCTTCTAAAGGTCCTGAGTTCAATTCCCAGCAACAATATGGTGGTTCACAACCATCTGTAATGAGATCTGGTGTCCTCTTCTGGCCTGAAGGCGTGCTTGCAGGCAGAATACTGTATACACAATAAATAAATCTTAAAAAAAAGAAACATCTGGCTGTAGAATGAAATGCTGTAATTAAAACACAATCTCAAAAATAAACAAAAGAACATAAATTAAAACTTAGATGTCAACCTACAGAATATTTTCAGACCTTATTGAACCAGGATATGTAATTTCCAGATTCCCAGACACAGTAAATAAGAAGCATAATTGTTCACAAAGGTCTTAGACTAGAAACCCTGATGTGTTGGTTTGAATGATAAACATCCCCCATAGTATTGGGCAATTGAATAGTTGGTCCATAGTATTATGTGGGTAAGTTTAGGAGGTGTAGCTTTGCTAGGATGTAAGTCACTGTGGATAGGCTTTGAGAGCCTAGGGCTGGACAGTGCTTAATGTTTCTTACCAAACATATCTCAGACTAAATTTCAGCATTTCAGCAACAGTTGCTGTGGCTCCCAGCCAAATTTATCCCAGATATAGGAAAGTACCTCGTTCTTAATTTGGAAAATATCTGTACCTTATTAATTAGATCAATGAGACAAGCACGTTTGCATAATTCTAGGCACAGTGAAAGTTTATTTGGCCTGAAAAAATTGAATTTGACATACTGTATAGCCAAGTTCTGAACAGCTTCCTCTGTGTGCACTTGGTAGATTAAGCCATTGAAGCAAACAGTTCTGCCTGGGGTACTTAGCAGTGTATCTTTAGCCATACCAGAAGTCACTCGAAGGTTTGAACATAAAATCTCTATCTTATTTATCATAAATTGTTCAGTTCTGAAGAAATCTGGGCTCACTTATTTTTTTACTCTCTAGTTTTCCCCTTAAAATATAGATCAAGTTAATTCTGACACTGTGAGAGTTTGAGTCTATTCGGTTTTTGAGACAGTCTAGAAATCTCTCTTATTTTTTATTTATAGTCTCCATTCTGTGAGCTGTTCTCATCCCCATGTTCTTGCCAGCCATTAAATGCTCAGTTTCTCAGTGTTCCTTCCAAAATATCTCTATCTCCTACTAAATTATTAAACAATTCCCATTGAAATGCCTTTCCTTAAGTTAGGGGAGCCAAACAGAGCATCATCAGGAATAGCAGAGCACACACTTTTCTGCCCTCCTTTGCCAAATTGCTTATTAATATGTTTCACTTAGTACAATATTGAAATTCATCCAATAATGTGATATTTTGGAGGATCTTTTCTAAGCTAAAAATTTAGAATGACTGTTTCCAATTGTTTGAAAGCTTTATAACTTTCCCACAATTTAAAACCTCTATCAAACAATTCTTATATCACTATTATATCAGTCGTTAAAAGGTTGAATAGGTATTGACATTAAATAAAATTTATTACATGGAAGAAGTTAATTGCTAAAATGAACATTTGTGTCTATATTTATATATTTGCTATATTGTTCAGATAAAATATACTTTAATCTAATGATTTTAAATGAAGTTTGAAATTATTACTTTAAATATATATATATATATGCTTAAATAACACATTAAATTTTATTTGGTTTGCTACTGCTTTCAATTTTATTTTCTTTTATTAACTTTTGTATAAACAATTTTTAATATTTATTTAAAATTTTTCAACATTCTGTCATAATAATTAAAAGCAATATACTGTAATGTTGAGTGTTGGAATGATGTATTAAGCATGATTAGATGCTGATTATATTTAAATGTCTCTGCTGCCTATGTTTCATGAGATGTGTAGCCTCCACACTCTCTCCCATTATGTTCTATCTCATAACCCTCGTAGACCCATGAGTTGCAGATTATGACTAAGGCTTCTGGAACCACAAGCTAACATAAGTTCTTTTTCCTGTAAGCCATTGTATCAGTCAGTGTTATCTAGAGGGACACAATGAATTTATAGAATGAATACACACAGACAGACAGACAGACACACACACATACACAGAGAGAGAGAGAGAAAGAGAGAGAGAGAGAGAGAGAGAGAGAGAGAGAGAGAGAGGGAGGGAGAGAGAGAATTATAATGGCTTAGAGGCTGTTGTCTAGCTAGTTAAATAATGGTTGTCTATAAGCAGAAGGTTCAAGAATTCAGTATTTGTTCAGGCCACAAGGCTCGATGCCTCAGTTAGTTTTCAGTATGCCAGAATTTCAAAGAAGTAGGCTTTATTGACAGTGAAAAAAAATGGATTTACTAGTGGGAACAAGAATAAGCAGGCAGAGAGGTTTTAAGGTTTCTTCTTCTATGTCTTTTATAGGGGCTTCTATGAAAAGGGGTGACCTACATTAAAGGTGTATCTCTCTACCTTAAGAGAGCTGAATTAAAGGTGAATCTTCTCACTTCAAAGATCTGTATTAGAAGTGGATCTTTTCACTTCAAATAATTTAATTAAGAAAAAATAATCCTCATTGGTGTAGCCAACCATTTGGGTTTTAATTAATTCCAGATGTAGTAAAGGTAACAACCAAGAATAACCTCAACAGCAATATTTATTGGGTATTTTATTATATGAATGCAAAACTTACTAACTTATTCAGCTTTAAGTAACATGAATGTCATTGGTTGCATATTCAGTTCCTCATAGATAGTGGCAGAAAGGACTTCAATTGATTGCTTTCTGTAAAGGCCTTTTCCTGAGGAAGATTATCCCATCACAGCTGGCTTCACCAGAGTGAGCAACTGAGAGGGCATAGGAAATGTGAGGGACAGAAACTAGAGGATTCCATAACCTATTTCAGAGGTGGCATCCTTTCACCCTGTCACACATTGCCAACTGTAATGATCTCACGAGGACCAGTGCATGGTCAAGGGCATGGTATTACATAAACACCTTAAACTCAACAAGCAGGGATCAGTGGGAACCATTTCCGGGAGGCTAGAAATAAAACCTCCTATTGTGAAAGTATATTGATAGAGAAAAATCAGTTTACCAGACACCTGTGTAGACAAGAGGTCATCAACCATAAGGACAGTGAGACTACATTGAGTTCTAATGGAACCTGCACTGATTGCTGAGGACTTTAAGTTATTTCAGTTAATTACCCAGATATTTTGAAGGTCCCTATACCATTCTCTAATGGTTTGGGAAAAATACAGGTTCACAAAGTGCAAGATTGTAGGAAATGTTTAGCAAAATTTGAAGCTATAATTTAAAGTTAGTTTTCTTTCTTATGTGAGATTATGTAATATAATCTTTATAAATTTTAATCACATGGCTGACACCACTTGCAGAACCATCTATATTCCCAGTGTTTTCAAAATGAGTGTAGAGAGACTAGATAAATGTGATATAACTGGAGACTGAATGCTATTCCCAGGTGAGAATTTGAAAGAATTAAATTAATTTTCAATTCTCCAGGGAAGTTTCAGAGTGAAGACAAAAGGATGAAGCCAAAATTATCATCAGGGAGCCTTTGCAAGGGGAAAAGTAAGTGACAAAAGGAGGTTTCCTACATTCAACCTTTTCCATCACATAGGTCAATAATACAGTAATTGCTATCATACCTGTTACAACATTTATATTATCACTAAATAGTAAGACAATATATCGTTACATTGGTTATGACAGAATGTGATATGATTTCAATAATCTTATATTATCAGCCTGTTTAAATTATATATATATATATATATATAAATGACTTAAAAGTAGTTTATTTGATGACCATTGAGTAATGCATTTCATACAAGCAAAATTACTACAGTTGGCAAAAATACTTGAACCCACTGGATGGTATGATTTATTGTAATAAAATGTCATACTTGAAAAATGAGAGTGCTAATTTCTCAACCAACATTTTTTGTTAAAGATATATTAGGGGTGTACTATAGCATTTATAAATGATAACTATTCATTTATGTCATGAATGATAAGAAGAAACTAAATGTAAAAGTTATGCATAGATACAATTTTTGTGTGTCAGAATCAGAGGTGTCAGGTATAGAATAGCAAAAGCGGCAATATTCACAGTCTCAGCAAAGATGCTTTGAATACAGTTTGTACCATTAAAGCTCCTTTGGCTCCTTAAACTTATGAATAATACAACTCCATGAGAAAGTTCCAAAAAACAGTGTTGAAATGTGGCAATGCCATTCATTGTTTCCCCAGTGTATAAGATATGATGATGCCATGAGCACTCCATTCTGTGTCTACTAACACGGGAAGAGTAGACTATCCTCTTGGAGAGAAATATTCTTAATCAAAATAAAAACAAATGAGTGTCTTCTATTGCTGTGAAAAGACACCATGACCAAGGCAACTCTTATAAGGAAAACATTTAATTGCGGTGCCTTACATTTCAGAGGATCAGTTCATTATCATCGTTGTGGGACATGGTGACATGCAGGCAGACATGGTGCTGGCAAGGTAGCTGAGAGTTCTCCATCATGTGCAGGTAGGTAATAAGAAGTGGTCTGAGATTCTGGGCAGTATCTTGAGCATATGTCAGACCTCAAAGCCTACTTAGACAGTGACACAGTTTATCCCACAAGACCACACTGACTAATAGTGCTGCTCCCTTCAGGGACCATTTCCTTTCAAACCACCACATTGAGTGATAAAGCTATGTCATAGAGTAAACTTATATTTTGCTTTTTGAGAATTTCCATCATGGATTATGACCCAGATAAACCACTCCTTGGTGTATTTCCAAAGGACTTCACAGATACTTGGGATATATAGATATGTTGATTGATGCTTTAGTCACAATAGCTAGAAAATGGAAGCAACCTATAAATCCTTCAACCAATAAATGGATAATGAAAATATGATATGTGTGTGTATACATATATTGCCATATATATGTATACTGTCAAATACTACTAATTTTTAAAGAAAAAAACCCAAGCTAATGAACTTTGCAGGTAAGTGGGTAGACTAGAAATGGTCATATTTATTGTGGTAATCCAGATCTAAAAAAATAAATGTCATATGTTCTCTCTCTTTGGAGACACTTAGCTAGCTCCAAGTGTTCAGGTGCAAGTACATAGCCTAGAGTATCTCAGAAACCAGGAAAGTAAAACAGATGCATTGACAAAAAAAGGGGCATTGGGGAATCATACAGAGGGAGATAGTAGAGCATAAGTGATCTAATCAGGAAAATATAAAAGGAAGGCTCTTTACAGAGTGGGAAGGAGTAAATACAGCAGGAGGAAGTTAAGTAAAAAGCAATAAGGATGTCTGAAAAAGCTACAAAGAAACATATCGTTAACAACTTTCTTTTAAAAAATGTATAATACATATCATTATGTGCATAAATATACAGCATTTTAATAAGCACATTTTATTTGCCAGTACAATGCTTCCTCCAAGAGTCTAGGGCCATCTGATAAAACCCCAATAGCATACATGAAAATTCCTCTTTAGGTTGTTAACCATCTTTTCAGGAGAAAAGAAAATAAAACATACAGCCTATTTCTATTTCCCTTGATTGTTTCCCTGAGATGAGTGATAAGTCTCTATTGCTGAAGACACTTTGAACTTAAGAAAGAGTGCCCGTAGATCCATGAGCTGAAACTAACCTAAATGCCTCCTCCCTGAGGATTAGGTTTCATGGTACCAAAGGCACCATGCAAGCTCCCAAAGGAGGAAGGCAAACAACAGTCCCACCCAGTTGTAACATCTGTGAACCACTCTAAGGATTAGCATGGTATGGCAATCCTAAGGGTCCAGCATTGGCACATATACCTTGGTGGTGATGAATAACACTCTAGTTGGACTATGACCTACCTGCTCAACAAGAGGGAAACCATAGCTGGTAAAGGAAACCTACATAACTAACATATGCTAGTGATGTTATGATTATTAGAGAAGATCACTTCTTACTAATCCATCATAATCTCTAATAACAATGTAGATATTTTTCTTTTTACTCACAGAGACATGTAGTCTTCATCACTCATCAAGGAAACCTCTCTGTGCAACAGACAAATGTAAGTACAGAAAACCACTTATGAAAGTGTAGAGTTGCCCATTCTCAATAGACACACCTACAATATGACAACCACAACCAAGGCTCAGGAAATATTGCCAAAGAAGGAGAAGGGAGGCTTGAAAGGGCCAGAAGATCAGGGAGAATGCTGTGATATTGTGATTTCATGTAATATCAGATGCTATACCCATAAATTCTCAGCAAAATGAGATGAACAAGGATGACACCAATAGATATACCAGTGTGAACAAGAAAAAGACCATGTGGCCTCTATCATACACAAAAAAAGCTATAGGCAACTAATGAATGCTAAGAATACAAAATATAGTAATATTATGCAGATTGATCAGAAGATATTTAGAAATATACGTGTATGTACATATATGCATGCAATCATTAATGAAAAGAGAGCCCATGAATTTGAAAGAGAATGAAGAAGGGCATATGGGAGAGTTTGTGGAAGGATAGGGAAGGCAAAAATGTAATTATAATCAGAAATTTAAAACTTATGACTATAATAAGATGTCTAGTTTAATAATTTAAAATAAAGATTGCAACAGACACGTAAAAACTGAGTATGTTATTAGTACAAAGTTAATTCTTTCCCTGGGAGCATTAAAAGTGAAATTATAATCAAAGTTGTACAGTGAACATAGGATCAAGGATGATTCAAACACTTAATGACATGAAGCCATGGCAGCCAAAATATATTCATCTTCTTAATAACCATTAACAAACCTCTTGTACCCTCTTATAAAACTATCTTCATTGAGCATCACATCACCCAGACCTCATCCTTGCTACTGACTGACCCTCTCAGGCTCATTCCACTGCCATCTTTGAGCACTATGGCCTCTGGCTTCCCAAGTCTCCACTATTGATTCCACTATCTTCCTTGGCAATTTTAAATGAGTGGGAATATAAACATCTATGTTTTAACCTTAGACACTGCAGCCTTCTGAACCTCAATGAATTCTTCCTCTTCAGCATTCCAGCCCCAGTAAATTGTTTCATTAACCACAGTCACAGTATCTATTAAGCTTCTGAAATCTAACCCACTATAACCTTCTCTTTGCTTCCAGGATTTTTAGCCCCCTGCTACAACCTTTTTCCAAGTCCACATAGATTTAGACCATTTCCTAGACACTTTCCCCCAAATGGTGTGGTCTTTTAAAAATTTGTTTTCATCATTGTGAACAAACTGGTCATTTATCATGAGTTGCCTAATGACAGAACAATTTATTCTGATTTCCCACACATTGTATTTAGTTTGAACCTTCTTTTGCTCTCAAATGTGCCTCATTTTTGATGATAAATTACATTGTTACTTAACTATGACACATAAAACACATCCTCTCTTGGGTCCTATACACTATTGCTTCATTCTCTTCTACTACAATTGCTCTGAGCTCATAATATTATCCTTCATTTGTTGGATCACCCATTGAGTTTACAGAAGCCATGGAAACCCCTGCTGAAGATGGACGTTAAAAAGAAATCTCACACTAGCTCAGAATTGAGTATAATAAAGGGTTATTTATTTAGTGGTAGACTCACACATCACAGTCCTCTGCAAGAACTGGGAAAACAGGAACTGAATCCAGCAGCCAGAAGAGAGGGAGGGGGCACACTTTACCTCACCATTTATAGTATAAAAGGCCATGCCCAAGTGGGCTGGTAACTTAAAGGCTACTGGCTGAAGGAGTTCCTACATCATGCTGCTCTTCCATTACATCCACTCTCAATATTATCTAAATAATTTCAGAATACTCCCATACCACAGTCTGCCTTCATGGACACAACCAGCACCTGGGAAGTTTAAAGTTCTTTTGAACCCATTTTCTTATCAAGTGCTTTCTGATAAGAAATGTTCAGTCTTGACAGACTTGTATGTTCCTTGGTAGGATCAACTGGATTAGAAATATTGGGCAGAAAAAAAAACCAGATACAAAAGAAAAAGAAACACAGAATAGAGCTGAGTCGATACTGAATTTGCCCATGTTTATTTTCCATATGCTTATAAACCCCAATCCAAAAGCAGGGAAAGAAGGCAAAAGACTACTCTACCATAATACAAAGAACAAACAGAGCAATTACAGCTTCAATACCTGAAATATCAAGTAACTATATTGTGAGATAAGTAATCTGTTTAGTCAGGACATGCAGTGATCACATTTTAGGCCAAGAATCCTGCAGACATCCACACACCCTGGGTCAAACTTCCTGTCATAACCTTGAAGGAGTAAGAATAGGCCTGAACTCTCTGAACTTTAACTAAGGTAGGACAAATTCACATCCATAGGGCCTGACATATTGCGACGACAATTTATTTCTTAGATCATTAAGATGGTTAACCCAGCAGATATTTCTGACCTTTAAAATTAAAGAATCATTTGTTCATTCTCTTTCCAGCTCCTTTCTTTTTTATTTATTTTATTTTTTTAATTGTCATACTTTCTTAACTTGTGAAAGGGTTTTGGCTACCTCTACCATATCCAGAAAGTCTTTGTATATGGAATTATAGCAAGATGCTTCCCAAAGCTCAAATATATTGCCCCTTAACCTACATCACATTCCAATTGCTTCATCTTTTGTCTCATCATTGAGTTTTTTTTTCCATCACGTGAATATCCATAGTAAGTCTCCCTGATATTAAAAACAATTCAATAGTTTGTTCATGCCTTGTATTGGTTTTTTATTGGCAGTATCTGCATTTTCATAAGATGCTTCTGCAGTAGTTGATGATCCTAGATCAATGTTATTGCCATTTTCAGCTCATCTCATGATGTTCTTCCTCTTCTCTCATCATTCTCAATAAACTATTGCTCTATCGTAGCCTCTACATGCTCCTCAAAGATCTCCCATGTTTTGGGTTCTTTATGACCCTGTCTTCTTCTCTTCTTTCATGAGTCTGGTTTACATTTAGGTACTTTCAGTGCCTGTTTTTCTACATCATCAGTGCCCAAACATGGCCCTGTCCTTTTCCTGCTCTCCTCACTGGCCCTGCACACCTCATCAGAATTGAGCTGATTGCCTGAATGGTTATTGTAATCTCCTTCATACAGGTTATGAACTATCATTAGAAGTGTATCTATTATGGAGAGTAATAAGGTGAATCGCTTCTCATATTTGACCTCAGTCTTTTCCAGAACACTTCTTTGCTACTCAGTGATACTTGGCATTCCTCTTGTTAGACTTTGTCTATTAGTAGCTTAACTAAGAGAGTATAATATTATTACCCTATTACAAATAAGGATATTTTACCCTCAAACTCTTTTTATTTTTTCTTTTATGGCATGATAAATTCAAATAAACTATATAAGTTATATATGAGACAAAAATAATCCTTATCAACATCATATGCTTCTTAGTGGCTATTTAAGCTTAATGGGAGACTAATGTTTCAAGGACAGAACTGATAAGACTTGCTATATTAGTATCAATTGAACATCTTGTAATGTATTCAGAAATGTGTCTTAAGAAAGCTAGGTGGTATTTATTTTCCCACATTATATGAATCATAGTGAGAATTGCTTCTTTTAAAGCTATGGGAATGAAGAAGTCTCTTTATATTCAAATACCATTGAAATTAACAAAAATAAAGGCATGCAAACACAGATTTTTATATAAATACTGATATGATGATGTTAAAATGAGTTTCTGTATGAAAGAATAATAGAAATATACAATATGTCTCCATGAAGAAATGTCATGGGAAGTCTTAACTATATGCTGACTAGCATTTGTTTTCAATAGTTCAGAGTTCTAGATGACCTAGAATTCGTGTACCTTAGGATTGTAGCTTTCAGAGCAAAGCTCTGAAAAAAATACACAAGTATCTTATGATAATGACATAGTATTCATATTTGACATTGATGTTCTATGGATAGAGAACAACAAAAAGAAACATTTATCAGAAACCTCTCTTCATGACTCTTGTACTATTGCATAAAAGTAGCTTGGCAAAGAAAACATTCATTTTAATTTTGAGTACCTAATAAGTTTGCTTTTTCAAGCCTTGAACTATTTTTCAAATATTACTATAAAAGTACCTCTATTCATCTTACCTTCCAGGCACCTGAACACTGAAAATACATAAATCATCTGAGAACTAATAAAACAACCAGAGGCTAGCAGAAAGAAACACAAAAATATAAAAGTGTCGCCTTATAGACCAATACATACGATCTCTAGTAGACTGAAAGTGAGGAAAAAGAGGGTTTGCCTACAGCAAACTTGAGTGACATGTGAAAGAGCCACATGCATAGGTGTGGAAAGTTTGATTTGTCATTAAGGAGAATGGAAATCAATATATACTCCACAAGGCTTTGGAGATTTTATCCCAAGTGGGCTTTAAATGTAATTGAAGCAAAGGGTCATCACCTGAAGAAAAATAGTAGTAGACCTTGAGGGAAGGGCAGAGGATCCTTTAATAGCCTTTCAAGGTAGAAGATTTTCTTGTTGATATTTTGTGTTTTCTGCCAGAATGAGATGAGAGGTTTTATTTGTAATGACCTAGAAGAATTTACTAGGAAAAAAACAAATACGAATGAAAGATACAAGTCTGGCAATATGGTTTAATGGTTAAAAGCTCTTGCTGCTCTTGCCGTAGACTTGAGTTCAGTTCCTAGTACCCATTTGTTGACTAATAGCAATTCCAGTTCATGGGAATCTGATGTCCTCCTCTGGCTTCTTGACTTCAGACATGGTGTGCTTCACACACAAGCATACTAACAAACCACCCACTCTCATAAAATAAAATAAATCAAATCATTTTAAAAAGAGAGCAAGAGGGTGACTGTTAGATAGGGGTCCATGTGATCTTTGTAGATCTCACTTTCTTCCACTTCCTTTCTCTTTTTGTTGACCTTGTTCATTTTGTTTTATTGTTCATTTATCTTTACCCTAGTTTTGACCAGAACAGAGATAATACCTCATCTCTTATTTAAGTGCTAGACCTGATTCTCAAACAACCAGCATCCAGTGGCTTTAAAACAGCACTATAACAGACCACAGGTTAGTAATTGGACTTAAAGACACAGAATCTTCAGGAAAGATGTATACCCACTAATGCTTATAACAGAAATCAAGCACCACCAACAGAAACACCACACATGTTACATACCCCATTCAATTAAAAATTCCTCACACATTTACCATCTTAAAAATGTCTTCTGTCATCCTTACTCTGCCTTTCACACCCACTTCCTTGCTTTTTCTTACTCACCACACACTTTCTATTACTGTAGAAAGGGTTTTTCCTGATTACTTTAAATGCTATTTGTGAAATGCAGTCATTATCTACATTTTCTTCTTCACATAGCATAATTACTTTGAGATTCATCTCTACTGATCCTTTCCTAGGAGAGTAAGAATAGACTACTGCCTACCTAGACTGTTTCCTGGTGGCAAAATAATGGATCCCAAACTCTTCAGTGTTACTATAAAGAGGTGTCATTAACTAATCACTTCCATAAGCACATAATTCACCCAAAATAATCAGTTTGGGGGGATTCTGGTTAAGGTGTCTGAATATTTTACCGTCTTCCCTCCAAAAATCTGAAATACACTATCTACTCAGCTATCACACTAGTCTTAATACCTTACTTCTGTCATGGTACAAACAAAAGGAAATATGCTGTGAATAGCTGTGTATGAGCTCTCATGTAGACACACTCTCACTTTTGTCTTCGGTGACTATGTTCAGTTCAACTTTTCAAGAATCAAACTTTGGGAGGTGATTGTATATTTTGCATCCCACAATTGCTTCATGCAAATTTCAGTTCATTCTCGTCATTCCCTGATAGTTGATGTGGTTAGTGTTTCATTTAACCACCGTTGCTATAGGTATGTAGAGGAATCTAAATGGAGGTTTCAACTATCTTTTTCCTAGCAGCCAATGAAGTTACACTGTAAGTGGAAACTGCTTTTTTGTTTCCCAACTGCTCAAATCTGAATAATCACACAGAAACTATATTAATTACAACACCATTCAGCCAATGATTCAGGCATATTTCTAGCTAGTTCTTACATCATGCATTAACCCATTACTGTTAATCTATGTATCAGCATGAGGAGGTGGCTTACTAGTAAGGATCCAGTGTCTGTCTCCTTTGGCATCTACATGGCATCTCCTTGACTCTACCTACTCTCTTTATATCTATCTCTATATATATCTAAATATCTTTCAGCTTGACTATATTCTGCTAAGTCATTGGCCCAAATGGCATTTTTATTAACCGATGGAAATCAAACATATTCATAGCATACAGAGGGGAACCTCACATCATTACACACCTCTTCATTTAATTGTTTTTTTGTACTATATATCTCCTTTGGTTAAGTATAAATGTTTTTTATTGTTTATTTGTTTCTTTGTTTTTAGAAGCATTTTTATTATTGGCATGGGAAGAGTTGAGATATTCTATTTACAAGCCGATACTCATACCTATGATAAATCAACATTTTCTTACAGTATGTGTCTTTTGTAAAACTCCTTAAACATTGACATTTGAATACTAAATATTTCTAATTTGGATAAGCTGTAATATTTCTGTTTTTGTAATTATAAATTTATTTATTTATACATCCTGGCTGCAGTTTCCCCTCTCTCCTCTCCTCCCAGTCGTCCCCGCTATGCCCTCTCTGTTCCTAACCCCACCCCCAATCCACTGCCCCTCTTTTTCTATTCAGGAAAGGGCAGGTGTCCCATGAGTATCAACAAAACATGGCATATCGAGTAACAGTAAGACTAAGCACTTCCCAATTCACAAAGGCTGAGCAAGGTAACCCAGTATGAGGTATAGGGTCCCAAAATTCAGTAAAAGAATCTGAAACAGCCCTTGTCCCCAGTGTTAGAGGTCCTACAAGAGGACCAATCTACACAACTGTAACATACATGCAGAGTGACTAGGTCAGGCCCACGAAGGCTTCACAGTTGTCAGTTCAGTCTCTGTGAGTCCCTATGAGTCCAGGTTAGTTGATTCTGTGAGCTTTCTTGTGATGTTCTTGATCACTCTGAATCCTACAATCCTTTTCCCTCAACTCTTCTGCAGGATTCCTCAAACTCTGCCGAATGATCAGCTGTGGTTGTGCATCTGTTACAATCAGTTTGCTGGATGAAGCCTCTCGGATAACAATTGTGCTCAGCACCAACCTGGTCACAGGAGAAGGCCAATTCAGGTTATATATCTACTACTGCTAAGAGTCTAGGCTGGAGTCATTTTTGTAGATTCTTTAGGAGATTCCCTTATGCCAGGTTTTTACCTGACCCCCAAATGCACCCCCATTCAGTACTCTTCCCCTCTTTCAGCACTCTTCCTCTTGCTGCCCCCCCACCCTAACCTGATTGCTCGTGTTCTCATCACCTGCCCACAGTCCAATCACAAAATCTCTTCTATTTTCTGTTCCCAGGGAGATTCACATGTTATCCCATGAACCCAACCTGTAATATTCCAAACTGCATTTTATGGGCCACATTTCTCTAAGTTCTTGCTGATGAATATCTGTTAATTCTGTGGTGGGGACATGTATTATCTATAAAGCCAAATGTCCCAGTGGCCCAGCTTTATGGGTCCCATGAATGAGAGCAAGATAGTTAAGGCCAGCATGCCATATGGAAACATTATAGAGTTAAGGCTGGCATGCCATATGGAAACATTATAGAGTTAAGGCTGGCACGCCATAAGTAGACATTATAGACTTAAGGTCGCATGCCATACGTAGACATTAGAGCCCATTTTAAGTCAATGTAAAATGGCTCTACCCCTCTTACCCAACAGGAAAGAAAGAGAATGTTCTAACAGCAAACAGACTTGAGACAATCCCAAAACTTCACTAATTTCTCTACTAAAGATACTGCAGCCAAGCTAGGCACCACCATTTATTCCTTAATCCCAGAACTCAGTGACTAAAGCAGGAAAATCATTATGAGCTGCAGGCCAGTTAAGCCACATTATGAGCTCTCATCTAGTCTGGTCTATAGAATGAGACTGTCTCAGAGAAGAGAGAGAGAGAGAGAGAGAGAGAGAGAGAGACAGAGACAGAGACAGAGAGAGAGGAGAGAGAGATCAACAGCAATAAAAATGCTATACTCAGAATAAGAACTTCAAATGGATTGTTACTATAGAGCATTTTAAACTGAGGAGTTAAGCTTGCAAGTGTATATTGCTTCACAATCTCAGTTCCTCATATGTAAAGGTCACCCTTCTCTAGATATTTGCTCCTTTGTGATTCTGCCCTGGAATGAAAACAACAATGATTTCTTTCCTATTTAGGAAAGAATTTATATTCCTTGTAAATTACACGACCCTCTTGCTTTAACTCTTCGACACCAGTTTCTTCATATCATTAATTTGACCTAATGGGAGCCACCCCATCGCTGATCCTCTTATTGTCATTTACCCCCCCCACCTTCCCCAAATATCTGCAACACATCACAACCCCACCCTTGGTTTTTGTCTTAGCTTCTTTTCCTATTGCTATGATAAAATAAATAAATGCATAAAAACTGAGGAGTAAAAACAACTTAGGAAGTTTTTACTCACCCTGAATATGCCGTGGAAGGGCAGTCACGGCAGCAAGAGCTTGAGCTTGAACATGGCGTTCATTGTCAGGAAGCAGGGAAAGTCAGCACTCTTGCTCAGCTCACTTTCTCCTTCCATACATTCCGCAATCCCTGCCTACATATTACCACCTGAAGCAAGTACACCTCCCCACTACTGTTATTCGACTCAAGATGTCAACAATTGAGATTCGCCATTGAAAATTCTGTCCGCGAGTAGGCCTGCCCTTGGGACCGGGAACCTCGCCCAACCAGCTTCCGCGGAGTCATCTGGACCCTGGTGAGTGGGCCCCAGCCTGTCCCCGGGGCCTTCTGGCCACTTGGGGCTCCCCTCTGCTGGCTTTGCTGCTTGTCCCAACCCTGCTCGCCCCCGGGCATCCCTTCTCATCTGCGTGGTCCCGGCTGCACCCGAGCTCGGCCTACCTGGGCTGAGGCCTTGGGGGAAGGGCGAGTCCCCTGCTAGGGGGCCTCCTTTGTCCCACGGAGCCGAGCCGAGCGGAGCGGGCAACCCTCAGTAGGCCTGCCCTTGAGACCAGGAACCTCGCCCAACCAGCTTCCTTAATAGAGCTGTAAAGTATAATTTGGGTCTGCTTATTTGGATCACTCTCAAGATGTATTATTTTACATGGAGTCTTGGGAAAACTGGAGCTGAGGCAGAGATTAGAGATTAGCCACCAGGAAGATGACGGGGACATGCCCTTTGAAATAACACAAAGGTAAGATTGAAGGAAATGAGAGTGATTTAACTATTGTATAGCAACAGCAAGTCAACTGTCTTTACATCATGATAGTGACTGTGATGTGTTCATCTGCTTTGATATTCTGTCTTGATTTATAGTCCATGATAAACTATTCCCTTGAAGTGTGAGCTGAAATCAACTTTTTTTTTTCTTGTGTTGCTTTTATGAGTATTTTATCATACCAACATTTAAAAAAAGCAAAACTAAAACTGGGTGTTATGGACTTTGAAGGCATGCAACAGGAAAAAATGTTAAAATATTACTCAAGTACTTGAACTGAGTTGTTGTAGAGTAACTTTGTACAGACAAAGATGATGAGGCCTAAATTCTGAAACTTAATATGATAATAATGTGGAAACAGACCCCTTACCCAAGGAACCTAAGAAATTCACCTGCAGAGTTTTTGTATCTTGTTTTAAGTTCAGTGTTTCAGTAGGACCCATCCTAAGAAATCTGATCGGTAGCGATGGCACTACCTAATTATTAGAGACAACCCTAATACAGTAAGCAGGACTGTGTGTGAATGCTATCACCTTCAGATTAAAAGGCTAGACAAGCTGCGTGCATGAAGAATTTGAGTGTGATGTGTTTCTTAAGAAAGCAGCTGAAAGGGGCTAACTTGGTGCGATTTTGACTAAGAGAACAGGGGAAGGGATAACGAGGAACTTTAGAATCCAAGTGGCACAGAGAAAATTATGAAAAGTCAGAGGAGGCAATGATCTACTTCAGAGAATTATTGATGATAGCAACCCAAAAGTGGGAGGAAAAAATCATCTGAGAAATTATTCTGTTTCCTCTGAAACTGACCAGAGATGAGATATAATGTCTTCCATATGCATAGGATTTCAAAAGTAGATTAATAGATATTGGTAATATAAAACCTGTCTGTGGCTTGCTTTCTGTGTCCTGTCAAACACTATTCCAACGATAAAGAGGGCAGTTAGAATTTTCCAGTAGAGGAGTGAAAGACAAAGGAGAAAGTTTATCTCACGCAAACAAACCTAATGACTGGAGCTGGGATATCTAAGTTAGAAATGTGTGCAGGTTTGACCCCATCTGGGACTGAAGCGTTCATCGATGCAGGTGAAGGCAGTTGATCTATTTCTGAAAGCTCAAATGCTTTCTGAGAATAAAGAAAAGTGTACCTGTAAGTGGTGTACACTCCAAAGTAGTGGTGAGAAGAGAAGTCTGTGGTTGGAGCCACTCAAATAAATGGGGTAAATGAAATGCTTCACATTAATAAGCTTATGGAATATTTTCCTCTTTTAAGAACAGCAGAATTAGTAGTTCCATCTCAGGCTGAGAATTAATATCAGCAATTTATTGTCAGCTTCACACCTCTTGAAAATACTTAAACAGAAATTATTTTATTTTTTAAAATATACTTCAAAAGCTATTGACCTCTGAGTACAAAACTATCCAAGACAGTCACTAGTCAAATTTTGTTATTCAGTAGTACTTTTACTGTCCTGAATGCTATATTTTATGATAATTTTTGAGACACTTTCAACATTTAAAAGGATTTCATTTTAGCACGATTTCATATTCTTTAAAAGTTTTCACTCTGAAATAACAGGTTTTTTATCATGCTACTCTGTGTGTTATATATTTCAAGCCTTTTACCACCTGAATTTCCTCTCTGATATCCCATAATTGCTATCATTCAGATTCAGGGAGGAACCGAATGCATGGAATGGAAATCAGCCTGTACTCTGAAGACCCTACATCTTTCTCTGCATCACTGTGTGTAGTTTTTTTTTTTTTCAATATGAGCAAGATTCCAGGATGGAAGTGTTCCAGAGCCTGTGCACAGACTTAAGGAAAGCTCTGCTCTCTCTGAATGTTGCTCTTATTCCAAACCACCATTTCAACATTCTACCCCACTGGGTTTCTCTGTGGACATTCTGAATTAGCAGAAGGAATTAGTGAGGACTGGGAGAAGTCAAGTCGTTTTTTTATCCTCATTGCGATAATAGATTCTGTTGTGTTGACATGAGCTTAAGAGTTTCTATGCAATCAGCCTTTTGTTTTACCTTGAATGTTTTACTGCGGAATATATGCGAATGAAGCTGCACAATCAGAATAATGAGTGGGAAATTGTTGATGGATGTGAAATCGTTTGTGGATAATATTACAGATGAAGAGAACACACCATGGACCATGTCTGTTTTCCACAGCACTTCTAAAACAGGAACGATATTAGCACATACATCGGTATGCCCAATTGACCAAGTTATATACACCAAATGAGATACTCAGTACTTGGAAAACATTTAGCTTTGTCTGAAAGCTTTTTTTTTTTATTGTAACACCAGAGAATCCATCTGTGTAGAGGTTTTTAAATGTGCTAAATGTATGGCTGGGTAATTTCATTGTTGTATAACACTGTAGATCACACTTTCACAAACTAAGATGGTGTAGCTTAAGCTATATAAAGTAACCTACTGCCCCTAGGCGTCCTATGTGTACAGCATGTTACTGCATCTAATTCCCAGACAACTGTAAGACAATGACAAGTATTAGTGCTTCCAAACATACAAAGTCATATTGACAAATGAAAGATCATATAACAAAGTAGAAGACATGATGCCCCTTGGAACTTAGGTGAATAAGAGGATGAGTAGTTAGGAAGACCTACATCATTTCTGCCCACTGCTGTAGATCTAGTGTCAGGGCTCAAATGTGACAAAATTTTCCCATTCCAGAGTAGGAGCGTGAGGATTAGAATTATTAAGCAAACAGAAACAGAGATATGAGAGAAATAAGAAACAGAAACACAGAACAGCATCGGAAGAGAAATTCAGTGAATACTGAACTGCCCGTGTTTATTTTCCACACGCTTATATACTTCACTCCAAAAGGGGAGGGGAGAGGCAACAGACATCATTAACATAGTATAAGGAATAGACTTGAATTCTCCAAACTTTGGTCCAGGTGGGGCAGATCCACTTCTGCATCTAAATACTAACCACACTTTAGGTCAAGATCTCTTGTTTGAAGCCACAACCTGTTGTCAACAACTTTGAAAGAGCAAAAATAAGCTCAAACTCTCTGACCTTTAGTCAAGGAAGAACGGGCTCACATCTATGGGCCCCCACAATCTAGAAATGCTGTGCACTTAAGTTTCACTAAATTTATTTTTGAAGAGGTTTCTTTTTTATTTTCTTTCTCTAATAATAAATTAAATTTAGATTGCTCTAATTTAACTTCATAACATAACTTTTACACTCTTGCCATAATTCATGCACCTGAAAGAAGTATTGTCACATTTATAGACAAAAGAGTGTACGTGCATGTGGGCATACACACACACATACACACACAAATACAAACATAAAATAAAGGATTATTTACAGTGAAGGAAATGGATAAGCAGGAGGTAAAATGGTGAATAAATAAAGTACAATGATATGCATGTATAGAAATATAAAAATGAAAATAATTATATTTCATGTTTAGCAAAAAATGTAGCAAAACTAAAGACAAAAGGAAAACAATGTGTCACAGTGCTTTGTCCAACACAATTTTCCAAAGATTCAGCGAAATCACTTTCAATTACATAACATCCAACAACATGAAAATCATTTCTTCCTTAGCCATACACACACTTAAGTTCCAAATACATTAATAAAAGCACTTCACACACACACACACACACACACACACACACACACACACACACACACACACACACCACATACATTCTGTCCTCCTGACATTGTAACTTTAAGGGTGAATGCCATTGGCATTACTAATTTCTAATACTGGGCACTCTGTCTGAATCACAATTTACTAAATTGGAAGAGATCCCTAAAGACCCAAATACAGCATATAAAACTGAAATATGCAATACTTGTTAAAATCTTGGGCATAATTCCAGTGAATAAAAATACTAAATAAACTTTCAATACTTAAGGAGCTCTGCTTCGCATCAAGGGTGAAATGCAGTAGACAAAATGAGAATGACTTCAACAATAATGCTGCAGGCTATCTCATCAAATGTTGATCTTATGTTTCTAAAATGCCTTGCATAATCGTATTTCATGTCTAGAATTTTTTCCAATATAAATGTAGTGACATAATTATACATTTAGATTTCTCCTTAAAACATCAGTCAAACTATATAATTTGGTTTGTTCAAGTATCCATAAGTAATAGAATTGCAAAATCTGGATTTGATTAGATTCACTGCTTGATTCATAAGTGCCTTTTGGTCATTATTAATTTTGATTTGTTGCTTATAGATAGCTGCCAAATTTTATATGCATAGTTTTAATCTTCAGTGTGTTTTAAGACATTTCCCTATCAGAAAAAAATATTAATAGATGCATATACAAACTAAAGAATGTCAGTTCTTACATAATATTATCACTATATATTCAGTAGTATAAATATAAAATAGTATTTTATTGTCATGTATTGCAACTAAGTTCACACATATAAAAGAGATACTGAGAGACTGGAGAGAAGGCTCACCATTAAGAGTGTGTATTACTTAGTAATTTTCCTTTGGACAAGGAAAATATGGTACAATTAAACAATGGAATACTACACAGCAGAAAAAAATAATGACATTTTGCAGGAAAATGGATGGAGCTAGTAAACATCATTTTGAGTGAGGTAACCCAGACACAGAAAGACAATTATCACATATACTAACTCATGAGTGGTTTTTAAACATAAAGCAAAGAAAACCAGCCTACAAGCCACAATCCCAGAGAACTTAGAGTATAATGAGGACACTAAGAGAGACATACATAGATCTAATCTATATGGGTAGTAGAAAAAGTCAAGATTTCCTGAGTAAACTGGGAGCATGGGGACCTTGGGAGTGGGTTGAAAGGGAGGGGAGAAGCAGCGAGGGGAGCAGAGAAAAATGTAGATCTCAACAAAAATAAAAAAAAAGAGTATGTATTGCTATTGGAGAGGATCTGAGTTTGTTTTCCAACACCCATGGTGGGAAACTCATAACTGCCTATAACACCTGCTTAAAGGTACTCAATGCCTCTGGTTTTGTGGTCTTCTGTCATCAATCTGAAATACCCACACAGACAGAAAACAGACAACAGACAGAAAATGTAGCATTTAAGCACAATGGAATTTATTTTGGTTATCAGAATGAAATCATAACCTATGCTGGAAGTGAATGAAATGAATCACATGTTAACTCAAATAAGATAGACTCAGACAAATATATACTCTCACTATGTGGGCCTTAGTTTTTAATGTGTATTTGTGTGCATATAAAAGTATATGAGAGGTTGCAGATATGGAAACTAGAAAAGGGACCATGAGATGGGAAAGGTAGATATTCTGAGGTCGGGGCTGGTAATGAAATGGACACAATATGAAGGCAAAAGTGGAAAGTAGCTGGGAGAAGAACCAGAGCCAGGAAGTGAGAGTCAGTGCTGGGTGTGGCTGATGGAAGTAGATCTATTGATGAATAACAACGAGATAACCATGAAGTGCCCTTGACCTGTAACTCTGCGCATTGGCTTAAAAACTAAAATAAAGATGATAAAACTAAAGTTTTGACACACGAAATTTTTAGATTTATTCATTAGTATACTATACTTGCATTTGCATTTGAGTGCAATACATGCCATAGGTTGCAATTGAGCCAATCAAAATGTTGATTAAGACCAGCAAGAAGAATGTCAGCTCAGGCTGTTAGCCATAATAATGAATGTGTAGAGAACAAAAATAGAATCACTAGTAACATTGAATAATAATCATCACTTAAGGTTCTCCTTGATAAACATAAAATATGATACAGAGATGATGAGTGGACAATTCTCAAGATAGATCTTTATATACTGATTATATAGACTCATGAAAAAATATTTTAGAAGAAATATTTGATACAATACAGATAATCTTTAGAAATAATTTTCATCCCTAAGGAATAGTGAGATGGCTCTATGGGTAAAGGTGCCTATGCCAAGCCTGAAAAGGTGAGTTTGATCCATGGATCCATATGATTAAAAAAAAAGAACCAATACCCAAAATATTCTCTCTCTCTCTCTCTCTCTCTCTCTCTCTCTCTCTCACCACTTTGTGTAGATCTGTAAAAGATACTCTAAGTGGACAATAGTGGCATGAACATCATGGGAGTAATCAACCTCTTTGGACTGGATTCAATTCCTATTCCACAAGATAAAATCCATACCTGGTACAAATGTTGATTGGAGACCCACAACAATGCTATAGGAAAAAGAACTGATGCTGCTTTTCAAAATGAGTTTCTGCTATGATTAGTAATGCTATATTATTAAGTCTGTTTTCTTGCCAATATATTTTCCTTGGCTCCTACATGCAAGGTATCACCAGAATTCTGCATCCTAGATAGTTCTGAAAAGCAATAAATGATTTGTAAAAAATGTAGAGTTGAAATGCAGATTCTCTTTACTTTATGTATACCAGAGTTCAGAGTCATGAACACTAGCAGTATTTCATTGAACTGGATTGAAGACCCTTTTCTCAGGCAACACCTCATAACTAAGAAATGTAACTTGACACCTGATAATTTGGATTATCTGAAAATACTTTAGATTATTATAGGCAAAGAAGGAATTTAAAACAATTTCCAGATAAGCAGAATTGTCTTTGAAATATTCTACTTCATGAAAAAGTCTGCCAGATACTATGGCCCCATTGGTTGAAGGTGGGTGCTTCAATGATACAGAATAACTTTGGGTGACTGTCCAGGCAGAAGATTTCTCTGTCAATTCTAGTGTTTTGGAAGTTGTTTACAATGCACTTCGTGTTAACATAGGTAATATTATATCCTTCTGGCGTCTTTGATGGAGTTGAAGAATAGATAGCTATAGTTATAGATTTTTCTTAGTTATGATAAAAGATAAAGTAGATATAAATATTGTAACTATAATTCTTGCATGATACCTGTTTTGTTATATGTAATTTTACTATATTAAATAAAATCTTCCCTTTTGTTTAAACAGAAAAGGTAAAATGGTGTGGGAAGTCCTTCTGTATACGTGTTGCTTTTATTGGTTAATGAATAAAGAAGCCTTTTGGCCTGTGATAGGGCAGAATAGAGCTAGGTGGGGAAGACTGAACTGAATAATTGGAGGAACAAGGTGGAGTGAGGGAGAAGCCATGGAGCTGCTACCAAAGACAGATGTACCAGAAACCTTCAGGTATACCACAGCTACATGGCAATACACAGATTAATAGAAATGGGTTAATTTAAGATATAAGAATTAGCCAGAAATATGCTTAAGCTATTGACCAAGCAGTGATTTAAATAATATAGTTACTGTATGATTATTTTGTGGTCTGAGCAGTAGCCTCCACCAACACCAGATTTACACGTGGGAAGCTATGACATCTAATTATATATCCTTATTAATGTGAGTAAATACAATTTGTAGAAATCATCATGGTCTGCACAGTTGCTGGAAGAAAGATGCTCAGAACAATATTGTGTTCCTGAGGAAGTCCATACTTATAAGCACAATCTGTTTATATGCATAAGTGATGCCAGGAAATCACATCTTCAAAACGGCATAAGATACTAAAAATCACAGCAATGATCTAAACTGATGTGAGTTCACTAAAGAGGTAAAAGATAAGACAATATTGAAAGTGGTTAAAAAAGAAAAAAAAAAACAAGTGCTATTCTAAAATCACAAAATCAACAGTTAAGGTCATCTCTAAGCAGTAATTATAATGAGGGTCATAAGAGAATTAGTGAACTCTGAGTGGTTAGATAAACATATGTATCTAGAGCAAATAACTGTGCTTAAAGAAGAGGGAAATAAAATTATGGCAAAAGTAAGTGCTTATATAATTGAAAAAGAAAGAAAAGACTAAATAAATATTGAAAGGCTAAATCACATAAAATTGGAAATGTCTGAGTGTCATGATTTATACAATTTGTATATGTGATATTTAAATGTCACATTATAAAATGTTCAGTGTAAAAAGATTTCTCAGTGTCTAATGGCTCACCTTTTGAAAAACCTTTTAAAACAAAGCTAAAGGCTTGCAGGACAACCTAGTGGACAAGAGAGTTAGTTACCAACCTGAGGGCCTGATTTTGGATCCCAAATCTGGTAATAGCCTCAGTGTGCTTGTATTCCAAGTGCTTAGAAAAGAGAAGAGTTGAGACAGAGGATCACTGGGGTTTGTTGACCAATGGATTAGCTAAAACGCCTGAGACCCAAGTTTAATGGAAGACATTGTCTCTAAGAACTTATGAAGAAAATCCAATATCCTTCTCTACCCTCTGCATATAAAGAGGCATGTTCATATATATATGTTTATATATATATATATATATATATAAAGTTATATAACTATCACACACACACATACACCCACACGGAAACCACACACACATGTACATCACACCTCACAAACCACACAGGCATATACTACATGTATACACACACATGCACATACATACCCATACCACACACACACATAAACCACACAAAATACATACCACACACATACTAGGCAAACACTACACACACACACACACATACATACACACACCAAATACCAGATGCACAAACATACACATAATGCACATAACAGACTAAATAAACAAATATATTTATTTAAATAGAACATATACCAAATACTAGATTATGAAAATTTACATACACTGCATAATAGTTTCAGGCATTCATGACATATCTATATCATAAATTAGCATCTTAAGATGGCAGTTCTATTCAAAATTTCTATGATTAAAAACTGAATACTTTTATAGCTCCAATAGTTCCAGAGGCAAACATATGTTATTTTTTGGAAATGAAGTTATTCTTTCAGTTTATAGTTTTAAAACAAAATATTTACCCCAAGAAACCTATAATGGATAAAAAACAGTTTTCTTTAAAGGTCAGTTTGCTTACTCTTATTTCTATTCAATCAGAACTTATTGGAATTTAGCTCAGAATAGTTGTTCATCCTACTAGGTTATCAAAAACATTCCCTACTTAATATGCCAAGCTTGCTACAATGCCAACTATATATTTACATGAACCTTCCCTTCTGAATATTTTCTCTTCATCCTTACTATTCATTTTTCTTTTTCATTCTATATTTTCATTCCAAACTACTTTTTTTTCCTGTCAACAAATACAGACAGAAAAGAACAAAAGATGTGCCGAGAAAGTTTTCCGGCAAATTACACATTTTTTTGTGCAGTTCAGGCATCTGAAAGCAAAGGTACCCATTAAATGTAGCTTCAGGCAGACATCAGTCAAGCTATCTTCATGCTTGATTGTCTTGAGAGGCTCACAAGGCACCAGGCAGTACTTCAGAGAACACAAAGATGTTGCTGAAACACTAGTGTAACTTTGGTGTGCTGGCGGCAGGCTGTGACTCTGCTTTCTACACTTCTATTTCTTTTACAAAAAATATCAGACCATGCCATTACCCTTTGGAGAAAAAGACCAGGGGTCTGATACAGAACCATTGATTAACTGACAGCCCAAGGAGACCATGATGGGTACAAGAGACACTGCTCAGCTAAACAAAGAGGAGCCTTTTCTTAGGATGCCTTTTGGGCCTCAGAAATTCTTGACCTTGATTACCAAAGTCACTTTCGCTCAGAGATGGTGTCAAAGCTTCTTGACTTAAAGTGGAATGCCTGTGAATTCTGATGAACACCAAAGAGAAATGCAACTAGCGAGTCAAGAACGGGGCTACTGAATTTTGCCCTCTTCACATGTAAGATATATATTTTTCTAACAGTATTTCCTTAAACCAAACCAGGAGCATTTTATAAAAATTGTCTTAAGTATGTGGCTTGTTTTTCAGGTGGTAAAAGCTTTCCCTGCAATGGTTGTCATTTCAGTTAGGTCACTCTCAGTACCACTCCTCCTCACAGTCAAGCAGCTTATCTCCCCAGCTCAGGAGCTGTAAGCATGAGCTCATGTTGCTTTGTATCTGCAAGGAGCACACTAGTGAGCCAGAATGTAGTTTTTTGAAAATAAATGAATAAAAAAAGAAATAGAAATATTTGGTGATTGATGGAGTGATAGATTTTGAAAGTGATGAGTGTTGATGTATTATTCAAAATGTTAACATTGGTACACACTAATACAAGAGGAAGCCATTTATATTACTTAAATGATCACATATCCATTTCTTGATGTGAAATTCCCCTCTGTATGCTGTGAATACCATTGGTTAATAAAGAAAACTGTCTTGGGCCTGCGCAGGGAATAGAGGAAGGCAGGGAAAACTAAGCTGAATGCTGGGAAAAAGGAGGCAGAGTCAGGGACAAGCCATGTAGTCCCATCGGACACAAATGTCAGAACTTTAGCTGGTAAGCCACAGTCCCATGGTGATACACAGATTAATAGAAATGGGTTAAATTAATATGTAAGAATTAGCCAATAAGAAGCTAGAGCTAATGGGCCAAGCATTGATTTAAATAATATAGTTTCTGTGTGATTATTTTGGGGCCGAGTAGCTGGGAAGCAACAAGCAGCCTCATCACAATTTCTGTTTAGATGGACACTTCAACTACGTTTTTCTTTGTTGATGTAGCTCTTTTAGAGCATGAGGGCAGCTCTGATAGCATCAATACTAATGAAAGAATTGCAGAGAGTGTTAGTCAATGTGCGTTTAAGGGTATGTTTTACTTCTGTTTGTCTAAGGTCTGCCTACCACAGCATGATTTATTCTTCTCATAAAAATTTCTATTCATTTCAATTTTATATTCAAATACTTCTAGCAAAAAAGTAAAAGTCAAAAAACATACAGGATCAGAGACACTATTTAGACCATAAAATTGTGATGTTTACAAATCCCAAGTATTTTGCCATATTTGAAAGGAAGAAATCCTCACCATAGATTTTTGCTAACCTATTGTAAAAGGAGATTGATTGTCTTGGTAATGTGACAGTCTAGGTATTCCTGCTCATCTTGCTTGCTTATTTCTCAGTGGAGGGCTAGACTGACTTATTCCTTGTCATCACTAAATCTTTATTTGACACCCATAAAGTAACCTGTCATGTGTTTGAAATTCTTATAGCAGAAATGTGACTAACCATTAATAAGTTTTGAAGTAATAAATTCACTTTTATATATTTCATTGTTAGCAAAGTGTATGTACTTAATTCAATGTTTTGTACATTTGGTTTAAAATGGAGAAGTTTGGGTTAATTGGAAAGGCAAAAAGACACACAGTCAGAAAAGTATGTATCCACATTCTTCAGACAGCAGGATAACACAGGGAAGACCTCAAACAAATTTGTTAATTTTGATTGAATTTTAAATATATTTTTGGGGGGAATTGCTGTGTGCCAGCACAAAATGTCAGGAAGACAGAGGGCAACCTCAAGAGTAGGTACTCTTCAGTCACCTATGTATTCATCCAGGGGGAGTGACTCAGTTTGCCAGACTTGGCAACAAACACCTTTAGTCGCTTAGTCATCTTACCAGCTCAATTTTAAAATTGCATTTTATGCATGCGTGTGTGTGTGTGTGTGTGTGTGTGTGTGTGTGTGTGAGTGAGTGCGCATGTGCACATGTGGTGTAGTGTGTGAAGAATTTTTGTTTAATGTAAGTTACACACTAAAGAAAAACGTCTGGCAAATGGGGAAATGTGAACGCATCCACACCTAATAGATGTCTGTGGAATAACTCTTTTCTAGCAGAAATCACATTATGATTTAGTCAGCTCTGACAGTGGATAAGATAATGGAGTTGTTGAATTTGCAGCTGGGATGTTTTAATTGTTCCTTCCATCACTCATTATTGAGGGATACTCAACTCCCATAATAGTAATTTGAACAAAACTTCCATCGTTGCAATACATTAAGCTAAGCTTTCTCGGTTTATAAGTAAACAATTTAGCACCTTAATCAGTGTTGTTAGACACCTGAAAACTGCTATGTAAACATCTCTATGCTCTGCTACATATGTCACCTCCATTTTCTGTAGAAACTTTAATTAGATTGGCATGTGAGAAGGAAACTGTGGACCACGTTATTAAGGTATGAACTGGGCATTTAAATTAGCATGTCCTGAGCGCTGCAGAGTCTAAATGTTTAGGATGAAAACAACACATCTGGACAAAATCAATAGAATAAAAGGACTCAGTGTAGTTCTGATTACTGTGGGGACATCATTTCAAGGATTCTGCTAAAGTAAAATGCTTATGAAGCACCTTTTCATCTGCAGGTCCCTTATTAGGTGCAAGAGAATTTCCCTCTGCTTAAGATAACTGTTAGATTGAGCATCACAGCTGAAGATAAATCCATCTTAGGTTATAATTCAAAGCTGAAGATATGGCATTTAAGCTGCATTATCAGTTCAGGTGATAAAACTCCATGTAAAACCTGGTAATTAGTACTAACTAGGAATGAAGAATGATTGATAATACAATGATGAAAATCAATTGCCATGTGCTAAAAAAATGGCTAGCTGTAACATTGCCCATGGTTAGATTTTACTGCATTTGCCATTGCTCTTTTTACCATGACCGTATTCAATTAGAAAAAAAAAAACTAGCACAAATTATGGTGTCATACTTTTTTCATAATTTAAAAATGTATTCACAGGTTTGAAATAGGCAGAGGAAGTAATGTTCTTACAGTCTTCCAAGGGCAGAAGAAATGAAAAGAGTACGTTTCTCATCCAACTAAATAAACAAAGCAGGGAATGTTAATAGATGATTCAACTTTTCATTTGAAAAGTATGTTGGAATTTCTCTCATTAAGTCATGGCTTTAAAGATTGATTCAGAGAGAACCTCTCTGAAAAATTGGATGACTGTTGGTTGCATATACACATCGCTTTCCCCAGTGTAATTTACATTGATTAAGATTGGGTACATTTTAGGCTTTATGCTGCTGAATTTTTATGGGTTTGGAGCCAAAGTGTAATTTCCTTGGAAATATAATTTTAGGGAAATGCTGTTTAAGTATAGCCTCTAATTACTACTTACTTCTTGTCTCTTTCTGGAAAAATAAAAGCAAAAACTAAAGCTCACAAATTCCACTTAGTAGAACAGGTCATGTAGGAAATAACCCCAGGGAAAATGAACTTTGGCCATTTATTCTGAAGTGGCAACTACCACCCAATTGGAGACTGACTATAGAAGATTAAAATAAAGATGTAAATTCGGTTCTCCTATCTTCTGAGCTATGTGTTTGATTTATCTATGGCCCTCTTATTTACAGTCGCAGTGAGATAATCCTTTCAGGGAAATAGTGAAATTAGTATGGCTAGTTGAATTTCTTTTGTTAAGCATACAGACTTTTAAAATTGTGAATAACATAAATTACCCATAACATATTTTAAAATATATTTTAAATTTTGAATTGAATTTCTCACGTTAGTACAGAATTATTGGATTGCAAATTGTAGCACTATAAACTGAGTCTCTGAATACTGCTTTATTTTTCTGTGAATTTTTTTCTGAGTTAATTGAGCCTTAAGTATTTGTAACACATAAAAAATGGATAGCTAATTTGAGAATGTTTCTGTGTCTATCCAGGCCTCCAGATTCTGGCTATCCTCTTTCTGCTTCTAAGTGTTGAGGTTGCAGATGTGAGCTAATACCCTGATTTCACTCTGAGTTTCTCTTGGCAATTAGTGTGTTAACACTCTCCTATTGTGTCATTTAAAGTTTTTATTTTTTAAAATAAAGTTATTGTAATACAATTCCATATGTCTCGATTACTTTGCAATGTCCCACAATATTAAGAAAATTAAAATCTTGGGAACTAGAGAAGAAATGGCTCAGGGATGAAAACTTCAGTCACATGTACACATACTGTTCTCGTAGACTCAATTAAAAAAATTCACACATAATAAAAATTTCATTGTTGAGTTACAAGTCTTTTAAAGAGCTCCTGAAAACAAATTTTAAAATTCTCTCTCACCACCCATGACAACAAAGTTATATATATTATTCATAATTTCTGTGGGATTTCATGACATTCTACCATGATGCCTAGAAGGCCCATGGGGGAAAATTGGTTTTACTTATATTTATACATACTATGAGTTCAATCCAGATCTTTGAATTACTATATTTTACTCTACCACTGAGGTAAACTCCAGCTTAAGTTCTTTTGAGAAGGATACATTTAAATGCAAGAAAACAATTGCACATATGTTAGGCAGGAATGTAAGCATATGGAGGTCAGAGGAGGGTGACATGCAAGTAAGTGAAGGTCAGATGCGGTGACATGCTAGTGTGTGGAAGTCAGATGGGTGACATTTTAGTCTGTGGAGGTTAGATGGGTGACATACAAGTGTGTGGAAGTCAGATGGGTGACTTTTAGCGTGTGGAGATCAGACAGGTTGACATGCTAGTGTGTGGAGGTCAGATGGGGTGACATTTTAGTGTGGGGAGGTCAGATGGGTGACAGTTTAGTGTGTGGAGGTCAGATGGGTGACAATTTAGTGTGTGGAGGTCAGATGGGTGACATGCAAGTGTGTGTAGGTCAGATGGGTGACATGCTAGTGTGTGGAGTTCTAAGATCCATTTACAGGAGGGGGTTCTTTCCTTCCATCATGTGTGTCCCGTGGAATTCAGGTCTTCAGGCTTAGTCACAATAGACTTTACCTGAAGCTCCATTTCATTGTCCTACTGACAAACTGAGGACTATTGACAGGGGTTTCTATCCTGCCCAGTCCCACAGACATTCTGTCCTAAAGAAACACACTGAGGCCTACATTAATTTAAACTGGTTGACCTATTAGCTCAGGCTTCTTATTAACTAACTCTTACATCTTAAATTAATCCATAATTATTTTCTGTTTAGTCACGTAGCTTGGTACCTTTATCAGTGAGGCATTTTCATCTTGCTTCCTCTGCATCTGGGTGACAACTACAGACTTAGCCTTTCCTCTTCCCAGAAGTCTCCATCTCTAGTCACCACACCTATACTCCCTGCCTGGCTACTGGCCAATCAGCATTTTATTAAACTAATACAAGTGACGAATCTTTACAGGGTCCAATACCATTGTCCCACAGCAATTTCTCTCTTTTGTCTTTTCAAAACAGGAACTCTAAATCTAATATCCTTTGTTTAGCTTTTTTTTTTTCCTGATCATTATCCGTAACAATTTGTAATCAACATTTTAAGCAAAGACAAACATCCATAATCCATTTTTTGGAAATGTTGACACAGTTTGCTAGGCTACTTCCTGCTGATTGGGGTCCCTGATAATCTTATGAGGGCCTAAAGAAAATATAGTATTATGGTCAAGTCCTGATTGGAATATTCTGTGAGGCTTGATCATCTCAGACAGCAATCTTGAGGTTGTTCTGGATGTAAAACTCAGATGAAGCAGAATGCATCAGAAAGCATCAGATGGGGGCAATGCAAATCAAATAATCCCACACTCCAAATAGGGAATATTAAGGTTTTTCTTTATTAAAAGGGAAAACTCACAGAACAGCTATGGGGACCCAATATCCAGGTGTGGAGGGAAGGAAGAGAGGGGCAAGCCAGCAAGACCACAGCCTTTTGGCACCCCAAAGCCTTGCCTCAACCTGGTCTAGGCTTTCAAAGGCCATGGACTGAATTCCCCATCAGAGGACAGGAAAGAGCTAACAGCCCTCTTGTCTAGGTACCTGGAAAAGCACCTCTTAGAACATCATAGGAGTGAGATGCCAATGGGTACCAGGGAGAGGGGGGAAAGGGGGCTGTCAAGAGGACAGTCAGGGAGTTGGGGAAGGTGGACAATTTAGGTCTTCCAGGAACTGTACCTATTATGGGGAAGAAAGAAGGATGGCCACCTGTGTGTAGCTGGCTAGGCACACTTTTTTTTTTAAACCTATTTCTCAGATCTTGTCTATGTCCCCTTACCAGGGGAATCTATATATGTTTCTCTTAGGGTTCTCCTTGTTACTTAGCTTCTCTGTGGTCATGGACTATTGTTGTAGTAAGGCAACTTATTGGTTCCCAGCTGCTCAGCTTTGAAATAATCACATAGAAACCATATTATTTAAATAAATGCTTGGCCCATTAGCTCTAGCTTCTTATTAGCTAACTCTTACACATTAATTTAATCCATCTCCATTAATTTGTGTATTGCCGCGTGGCTGTGGCTTGCTGGCTAAAGTTCTGGCGTCTGTCTCTGGTGGCTCCTCTTTGACTCTGCCTTCTTTCTCCTACCATTCAGCTTAATTTTTCCCACCTAGCTCTGTTCTACCCTATCAGGACAAACCAGTTTCTTTATTAACCAATGGTATTCACAGCATACAGAGGGGAATCCCACATCAGACTATAGGCTCATTTCATTATCCTTTGTTTGACAGCTAGTATCCACTTATGAGTGAGTACATACCATGCTCATCTTTCTGGGTCTTGGTTACATGACTCAGGGTGTTTTTTTGGTTTGATTTGATTTTGTTTTTTCTGGTGCCATCTATTTGCGTGAAAATTTCAAGACAGCATTGCTTTTTTTTCCCCACTGATTAGTACTGAAGGAATATTTCTGGTTCAAATTGAGGCAATCTGATTGTGACTCCTGCTTCTTTGGGTAGCTTCATATATATTATATACTATATATACATATATATGTATATATATAGTATATAATGTATATAATTTTAGTACTTAATGAGAGATAGTGTCCTCCAACTTTAAAGTAGTAAATTAATAGAAATATTCAATTAAGTTTATACTTAATTAAAAGAAGAAATTAAAAAATACCACAAACAACTACTAAGACTTTACTATATGAATTTTTTGTAAGTGAACATCTTGTAAAGATATCACTATGTAGTAAATAATTTTGCCTATGTTCAAGAATCATAGTATGTTCATTCTTCCCAAACATTTTTCAATTCAGGATAGTCCATGCTGTCTTTTATTGTGGTTTTGTCGAGTTATAAAGCACTGCAGCTGCTTCTGTTAAGTATTAAAATTCAAATGGGTTAAATCCAAATTCTCAAGGAACAGCTTAGAGTATGGACATGAGTGTGCATTCACACATACCCCCCACGCCTGTATGCATGTAAGGACACACACACATTTTTGCATTTTAACCAGCACTAAAGGAAACAACATAGTCGTCAGTCTCAAAACACAAACCAATAAGGCTCCGTGGTCACTGAGGACTAGATGATGCAGAATCTTCTTTCTCCATAATGGTGCCTGCCTAAAACTCAGAGACAAATGGGGATTAGTAAAATAAAAGAAGTAGTACAAACACAAGAAGGAAATGTTAAATATACTTGAAGCACCATTTATGCATAGTCACGCCTTGGAGCACCAAGGCACCTGTGTAATAGTTCTTTTTAGTTGTTGAAAAGAGATGCTGATTTGCTCTTGCTGCTCTGATTTTTGTTTCTTATATCCTTAAAGTTTAATTTTCATTAAATTTATTGGAGAATTGTATCTTCTACTCCCTACTTGTTTTTTTTTCCTCCAATGATTCAAAATTCTAAGCTTTGTAAATTGTTATCCCATGCTTACAAATTTATTTCACTAATATTAATAAGTTTTCTCATACACCGGCATTCATGGAGTACTAACAACTCAACTGAGTTGCATTTCTTAACTTGCATGTTTCACCTACACGGATAGTACTTTGAATTTATGGCAAAATATGTATATGCCTAGGAATATGGCCACAAAGCAGTCCAGACATACTTGAAGCTCAATTTCTCCTAAACCTCTTCATCAATGAGCTTGGTTCTTCATGACTGTCTGAAATTTTTATACCTCACACATACAGACATGGCTAGTTAGACGTTGGTGTTATTGAAATTGTCATTGATAAGACCTCTCTCACCTTGCTTTCTCTCCATGTATTTCATTTCCCTTTTAATCTATAAAGTAAATGAGATAGTTTTCAATGCCTTTGCCCTAGTTCTGGGGAAAGGGTAGGGATTCATTAAATATACATTAATATGTATTCTCATTTTCTGCTGAGTGATGCATCCTACTTTTAAACAATGATATATTTAAGTTTTGTTGGCATGTTCTTATTGCTTTCATTTCCTTATACAGCATATAGTTTATCCAATCATTGTCATTCAGTAGGAGAATTAAAACATATTGAGATAGAATTGTGTTGCCTGAAATTTTACTTATAACACTGGTTAGGATTCTAGTCTCAATTATGATATCATGAAAGTAGCCAGTGACATGGTTTTCAAAAATCCATGTCCAGTGATACTTCTTTTGGTTGTATGACACATAGTATTTAAAGACACACAATATTTTATCATCATGATTCTTTTTAAAACCATGGCATCATGTTTAATGGAACTTATTGAATCTTGCATAGAGTGGTAAGAAAATTATTTCTCCGCAGTGAATCGCACATTGATTTGAACCCTAATACCTTGTATCTTAGTGGTATCAGTTCCCCAGGGACTTCTTTGCTATGTAGAACAGGGAAATCTGCACTTATGTCTCATTTAGAAGCAAGGACAATCTACCCTTCTGTAAATGAATAAAATGCAATTTACAACAGAAACTTTATTTTGTATATTTTGACCATCATGTGAAACTATTCCCAGATTAGAGAAGCCAGAGGGTGGTTGGAACATATCATCTATGCAGCAGCCTTATTTAAGTGTTTTTGATTTTCAAAATTTTAACTGCAGAGTACAAAGAGAACAGGCAGGTTTATCAAGTAAAATACTACAATCAAAATATGTGCTTAGTGTGCTTTTTATTCTTATGTTCATCAAGTTAAATTTTAATTAGTATATTTCCCTTTTTCTCATTTGATCTACTATGTATTTCTCAGGTGCTTCATAATCTGGCCAAATTCATTAAAATCTGATGAAGTAAATTAACTAACCAACATATCGTTCATTGGCATCTTTGTATTTAAAATTATGTTTACTTTAATTCCAAAAATCTAATTTATGTGATACAATAACTTTCTAATGCATCATAGGGTTGGATCATCATATCTTCCTATTTTGTAATTCTCTCTGTGCAATTTTAGTACAATCAAGAGCTTAAATATGGGCAATTTATAAGGAAAATAAATAGTGACCCAGAGTTTTAGTTGTTGGGATGCCCCAATTTGAATGATCAGAAACTTACAAGGACATTTTTATGTTTTTATGTGGTAGAAGAGGAATAGGGAAGAGAGATAATGGAGGAGAGAGAAACAGAAAGAGAGACCAAAACAGAGAGACAGACAAAAACAGAGAAAGGCAGAGGACACACACACACTTGGATAAGAAACCTACTGCCAAGATAACTGCTCATGTAACAGTTAGGGTATTTACTCATTCATGAAAATGGAGTCCTTGAGGCCTAATTACCTCACTTTTTAATATCATGGCAAGTGAATTTCAACACAAGTTTCAGAGGTCACAAGCACAGAAATTTTAGCATAGGAGTAGTGGTGATAAGCTTTCATTTTGCAATAATTCCTTTGCCTGTATTTCTAATAGGGGTAAGAATTTATTTTGATAACCTTTGACATGTTATACTGATATGTCATATTAGTAATTCCCTAATTTTTCTAGTTCATATTAATTGTCTGAGGTAATGGGTTTCATCATCAAAATTTCATGCACTTATACAGCATGCTTTGATCATATCCTCTCCAATTACCTGGTCTTAACTCTCCTGTCCTTTACTCACAATTTTTCCATGTATTTCAGGTTTGAGTAATGACACACAATGTGTGATATTTGTCCTCATGAGTCTCTTTTCTAATGTTGATCATTATTGTCTCCAGTTATATTTATTTTCCTGAAAGAAATATCATTTTGGTTCTCTTTATGTCTGAGTGATGCTCTATTCTGTGTCTGTATGTGACTTTTTTTTCCTACTGTCCTGTTAAAATCTCCTCAGCTGTTCCTATAACTTGACTTTTGTGAACAATACCGTGGTTAGCATGAGTATGCAGGAATTTATTTTGGATGCTAACACCGATTCCTTTGGTCATATACTCAGGAGCAGTATAGCTGAATTATATTTCAGATTTCAAGGGATCTCTAAACTGATTTCTATTGTAGCTGAATTAATTTACATCTGCCTCAGTAATATATGAGGTTTTCTTGTTTGCTACATCCCCACTAACACATGCTGCTTCATTTTCTCTTGATAACAGCCATTCTGACTGGGGAGAGATGGGATTCAATATAGTCATGCTTTGACATTCCCAGGTGAGTACAATTGATTATAGTGGTTGTGTGCTTGTACTTTTACTCTTGAAAAGTGTCTATTAAGCTGCTTAACTCACTTATTGATTGAATTGTTTCTTTTTCCAGTGGTAAGTTTTTGTTTTGAATAGGCTCTTGAGCTCCGTATAGTCTAGACTGCTCTTTTTCTCTAGATCCTCCTGGCTCTGCGTCCTAAATGCTAGAACTTCAGGCTAGACAGATAGTCGAGGCCTGTCTTTTTTGAATGGTCTGTGTACTATTTATAAATCATGGAAATAGTTTTCAAAGAGTTGTCATGGTTGTCTTGTAAGATGATGCATTAATTGTTACCAAGGCTCAGATAAAAATTCTACTTTAATCTGGGTCTTGATATTTAAAATAGGTTTGCTGTACATGGTGCTAATTTCTATCGTGTTTATAATCATACCTAAAAGATTGTCTTTGAACACCAGTGTACTCAGATCATGCATGTTTGGAGTAACCACATGTATAACTGAATTAAAGACACTCTCCACAGCATTGTCTGCTCATGATCATTTCTTGTTCATCATTTTATTCTCCTTTACTAACCAAGCATTTTTTATTGTTCTAATTTCCTTTCTTCTTAATCTTTTTTTCTTTTTTTTGTGAATACTGCAATACTTTTCCCTTTATATTACATTATCCTTTCTTGCTTTAGTAGTGGTGGTGGGATGAACTCTTACTTACCCAGAATCGTGAGGGACTCTTTGGTCAAGAAACTTTACATGAGTCTTAAGTGCTGTAGCTATACACCCTTGCCACCTTCTATCACACAGTATTTATCTGTGCATAATATGAGAGAAAAACCTTTTAGCTCTGACTTTTATTCCAAGGATGATGTGACACTTTGCTAAGTCAGAGGGGAGAGAAGGCTCCACACTTCAGGGTCTGGAGACAGATGAACAGATTATAAGTCGAAGAACACAGTTGGTCCCAAGAAAGCAGAAAAGCCAAAGCAATATACTTTGCCACAGCTTCCAAAAGGTATGAAGGCAGGCAGGTTTACAGTAACCTTGCTTAAGAATACAGAGTTTCACATTGCAAGAGTATGGATTTATGTTGTCCTGAGCCACTATATCTGTAAAAGTTGCTGTAATAGAAATAGAAAGCCAAGCATTGCACATTTTATGTCTTTCTTTTGTTTTGTAAACATTTTCATGGAATTATAAATTTTCCATGAGTATAAAATTCCAGCCAGTAGTATTTTTCTCCCATAAAATATTAAATATTTCATTATATTCTTTCTTGTATGCATGCTTTTTTTTCCTGACACGTCTCTATTTATTTGTCTATATACATGCTTTTATCCTCCTTTCCTGGCTGCTTTGGGAGATGGCTCCTGGTGGTTCATTGTTGTTATTCAGTTGTAGCTTTGTTGGTGTTCCTCTCTGTGGTAGTCACTGAATTTCCTGAATTTGCAGTTTGGTTACCATCATTAAAGTATAGGAAATTTTCAACCCTTTGTATTTCAAACCCTGTTTGCTCACTCCCTGGCTGCTTCTCCAGTATGTAGTATGTCTCTGATGTTCCATAGCTCTTCAGTGTTCTATTGCTTTGATCACTGCATTTCCATTTGGTGATTATTGTTGACCTATTGTCAATGTCACTGACATATTTTCTTGGCTCTGTTGAATCTATTGAAAATCACTTTATTTAATTCTAATTTTTTATCCATTTTACATATCAACCACAGTTCCTCTTCCTGCTCTCCTCTTCCCACTCACTCCCGCCCCACCATCCACTCCTCAGAAAGAGTAAGACCTCCCATGGGAAGTCAAAGTAGCCTTGCCCATCAAATTGAGTCAGGACTAAGCCCCTCCCCACTGCATCAAGGCTGAGCAAGGGATTCCACCATAGAAAAATGGGCTCCAAAAAGCCAGCTTATTCACCAGGGATAGATCCTAGTCCTGCTGCCAGGGACCCCACAAACAGAGCAAGCCACACAACTGTCACCCACATGCAGGGGGTCTATCTAGTTCAGTCACAATCAGGCTATCCAGCTGTCAGTCCAGATCCCATGAGCTCTCACTAACTCAGGTCAGCTGTCTCTGTAAGTTTCTCCATCATAATCTTGACTCCCCCTTTCTCATACAATCCCTTCTGCCTCTGTTTGATTGGACTCTGCGAACTCAGTCCAGTGCTTGGCTGTGGATCTCTGCAACTGCTTCCATCAGTTACTGGGTAGTCACCAATTTGATTACAGGAGGAGGCCAGTTTAGGCACCCTTTCCACTAAACGTCACTTTGAAGAAATATTTCTATTCTTTGTCCTTGATTTTCCATCTAAGAACACATTTCTCCATTGCTAAAATAATAAAAATTTGTGTTAATTCACTCTTTCACTATCTTCTTTCAGTCAAAGTTGCAAACAAATGAATACAAACATTAAAATTTCCTCCCATACGTTCATGTTTATCTAAATTGAAAAGTGCTTGCTTGAACATAAAATCAATACAATCTAGCTAGTTTTGAGAAGTAGATGAGTAAATATAAATTGCTTCCCAAGGCCTTTTTTAAGGGCTTCAAGGATAAATGTCATCAGTATACCAGGCACTTATCAGCCAGTGAAAACAACCCAATGGGGTATTGCTGATAGGTGAAGTATGTACTTTTGTACATTAAAAAATTATATTTCTACTACTCAAATGGTAATTGACAATCAGCTGGGGTGTTAAAGTTAAACCTTTGGCAAGTGTACATGGTAAGGGGGGGTCCTTTGTGATAGGGTCTTTCTGAGTACCCCATATTGGCCTGGAAATGGAGGTGATGTTCCTGTCTCAGCCTTCTCAATACTGAAATTACAGGCTTCTGTCACCACACATGGATTTAACATTAACTTGAAGAATGTTATACAAGAAAACTGAGTGGACTTGTGTAGAGATAGATTTATTATTCTTTTAAGAGGAGAGTAAGAAACAAAAGCTCATTTTCTTAGGATAAGATATATTTCATACAAGTAGCAAAACAAAGAGCATTTTAAGTGGGCTTCTGAGGACTAGATTTTAACCTTAAATTTTAAAAATATTTTTGTTTATTATTTGAAAATTTCACCTGCCCCAAATTCTTCCTTTCACTTCCCACAAAGACAGAAGCAAAACAGATACCTCTAACTAAATATTCAAATACAGATACAAGAATAAATATTTCCTAAATATTATATATCCTTATATATGCCTAGATAACGAAGATACATTCTTAACATAAGAGAAACAGGCCCCCATACTTAAACACTGTCAATATACAATCAATCAATCAATCAATAAATAAAAGACAAAAAAGTATTCTAGAATCTGAGTTAAATATAGTTTTTATTTTAAACAGAGCAGTCTCTCAGAAGTGTATTGCATTTTTCTTTTATTGAAAATGGGTTGTTTTCTTTTAAAAATATCCTATTATAGATTTCCCGCCCTCTACTCCTCCCACTTTTTCCTCTCCCCCATCTCCTCTCCTCTCCTCCTCTCCCCTTCCCTCCCCTCCCCTCCAAATGCACTCACTTTCTATCTCTCATACCTATTCTCATAGAGAACAGACCTCTAAGAAACAGCAAGCAAACATGACAAAATTAAATGCAGTAAGATAAAGCAAAAATCTATCATATGGAAGTTGGGCACAGCAAAACAACAGGTAGAGAAGAATTCCAAGAGCTTGCACGAGAGTCAGAGACCTGCTCAATCTCACACTCATGAGTCCCAGTAAAATGCTAAGCTACTAGATATAATATGTACACAGAGGACCTGATGTGGCCCATGCAGGCCCTGCACTTTCTGTTTCAGTCTCTGTGAGCTCATATGCACCTTGCTTAGTTTATTTGAAGGGACTTGTTCTCTTGACCTCGATCCAACAATTTTTCTGCCTCCTGTTCTGTGAAATTCCCTGAGCTCTGAGAGAAGGGATTTCTCGGAGACCTCTATTTATTTATTTATTTTTTAGACTCCCTGCACCGCCCTCCCTCCTCATGATATCTGACTGTGGATCTCTGTATTTGATCCTCTCTGCTGCTAGAAGCTTCTCTGATGATTATTGGCTAAAGTTCTGATCTTTGAGTATACAAGAATAACATTAGTGGTTATTTTATTGATTTCTTTTCAGACCAGTAGTGTTTGATGTTACCGTAGGTCTCTGGGCTATCTAATCTCTGGTACTTGGTTACCTAAGCAGTGTCAGGCATGGGTTCCTTCTCATGGAAGTCAAGTATTATTGGTTGGCTACTCCCATAAGTTCTGTGGCACCATTGCCCTAGCATATTTTTTCAGGCAGGACAGATTGTAGGTCAAAGGTTTGAGGCTAGATTGCTGTCCAGAATTCTCATTTCATAGCCTGCAGAGTCCCTTCCTGCAACAAAGAGACTAGAAAATATGGGTAAAGGCTCTATGTATGTACCAGTTTCACTTCCGCATGTTCAATGAGTTGTGAGAGCTGTCTTCAGAAAGAGGCCTTGCTGTGGGTTTTCAGAGAGCAACACTTCATTCTAGCAACAGCCTGAGTTGTTTGGGAATTTCCATTGGACCTTCTGAGCCATCAACTCAATTGAGTGCAACACAGTCCCGCTACTTGAAGAATCTCCTGGTAACAAGCGATGGCCAATAAGAGATTCCCCCATTACTAGAAGTCCTCATTAGGATCACAATTATACATTCCAGGAAGTTTCTACTATGCTAGGTTTCCACACCAGCATCCAAATGCCCCCCAATTCCAGCTTCCAGATATCTTCTTTCCTCTCTCTCTCTCTCTCTCTCTCTCTCTCTCTCTCTCTCTCTCTCTCTCTCTCTCTCTCCCATCTTCTCCTAAACTGGTTATCACTGCCTCCAGTGTGCCCAGAAAATCTATTTTATTCCTCTTCCCAAGGAGATCTATGTATCCCTCTTGTATCTATGTATCTTATTAACTAACCTATCAGGATCTATGGATTATAGTTTGGTGACAGAACTGCTAATATCCACTTAAGAGTGAATGGATACCATATTCATCTTTCTGCGTCTGCATTACCTCATTCAGGATGACTTTTTCTAACTCAATCTGTTTTCATTCAAATTTAATGATTTTTTTTTAGCATCTGAGAAATAATCAATTTTATAAATATACCACATTTTCTTTATCCAGTCATCTCATGAGAGACCTTTAGATTGTTTCCAATTCCAGGCTACTAGGAATAAAGCTGCTATGAGCAACTACTATACTGATTTACATGGTGGCTGTACAAGTTTGTACTCCCAACAAAAATGGAGGAATGTTCGCCTTGCTGATCTACATGCTGTCCAGCATTAGCTGTCAGTTGTGTTATTGATCTTGTCCCTTATGACTTGTGTAAGATGGAATCTCAGAGTAGTTTTGATTTACATTTCCCTGATGGCTAAGATTTTTTAACATTTATTTAAGTGTTTCTCACCCATTTGAATTTCCTCTATTGAGAATTCTGTTTATATCTGTTCCACATTTTTAAATTGAATTATTTAGTCTTCTGATATCTAGTTTATTGAGTTCTTTATATATTTTTGAAAGTAGTCCTCTACCAGTTTTGGAGCTGGTAAAAATCTTTTTCCATTCTGTAGCATGCCACTTTTTTTGATTGACACTGTTCTTTTCCTTATGGAAGCTTTTCAGTTTCATGAGTCCTCATTTACTAATTGTTAACCGTAGGACTTGCACTATTGATGTTGTGTTCAAAAAGTTGTCTTTTATGCCAATGCATTCAAGGCTATTCTCCATTTACTGTTCTAAGAGGTTCAGTGTTTCTGGTTTAATATTGAGGTATTTGATTCACTTGGACTTGAGTTTTGTGCAAGGTGATAAATCTGAATCTCTTTGCATCCTTCTACATCCAGCTTGATCAGCACCATTTGTTGAAGATGTCTTTTTTCGAGTGTGTAATTCTGTCTTTTTTATCAAAATACAGGTGTCCATAGATGTGTGGCTTTATCTGGGTCTTAAATTTGATTCCACTGATCAATGTGTGTATTTTGAGGTTAATTCCATGAGGATTTTTCTTTCTTTCTTTCTTTCTTTTCTGCAGCGCTTGCAATCAGTACCACTTGCAATCAGGAATGGTGAAAACTCCAGAAGTTCGTTTATTGTTCAGGATTGTTTGTAGCTGTCCTGAGCTTTTTGTCTTTCTAGTTGAAGTTAAGAACCATTCTGTCAAGGTCTGTTAAGAAATTGTATTGGACTTTTTAAGGGGAATATATTGAATCTGTACACTGCTTTTGGTAGGAAGCACAGTATTATTTAATCATACCAACCCATGAACATGGGAGATCTTTCCACATTCTAATATTGTCTTCAATTTCTTTCTTCAAGGACATTAAATTTATTAAAAGACATTAAGTTTTTGATCATACAAGTCTTTCACTTGCTTGATTAGAGTTACTACAAGATATGTTATTTGAAGTTATGGTAATGGGTGTTGTTTCCCTGATTTTTTTTATCAGTCCATTTATCTTTTGGATACTGAAAAAGTGCTAATTTTTTCCAATTAATTGTTTTCCAGCTATTTTGCTGAAAGTGTTTATCAGCCGCAGGAGTTTCTTGGTGGAATTTTTTTTTTGGTCGCCTATGTATGCTATCATATCATCTATGAAATTGATACTTTTACTTTTTGTAGTTTGTATTCCCTTGATCTCTTTTGGTTGTCTTATTGCTCTAACTAAAACTTTAAGAACTATATTGAATAGATGTGGAGAGAATGGACAACCTTGTCTTGTCCCTGATTTTAATGGAACTACTTTGAGTTTCTCTCAATTTAATTTGATATTGGCTATATCCTTGCTGTAAATTGCCTTTTTTATGTTTAGGTATGTTCTTTGCATCTCTCATCACCCCAGAACTTCTATTATAAAGAAGTGTTGGATTTTGACAATCAACTATTCTGCATCTAATGAGATGATCATATGGATTTTATTTTTAAGTTTGTCTATATGGTGGATTCTATTTTTTGATTTTCTTATATGGAACCATACCTGATACTCTGGGATGAAACCCATTTGAAAAATTTTGCTTTTTGACTGAGTTTATAAACATTGTATCCAGTATATCTGCATTTATATTCATAAGGGAAAGTGATCTGTAATTCCTTCTTTGTTGACTCTTTATGTGGTTTGGGTATCAGGGTGACTTTTTTCATAAAAAATTAATTGAGCAGGGTTTCTTCGTTTCTGTTTTGTGGAATAATTTTAGGAGTATTGATGTTATCTCTTCTTTGAAAGTCTGGTAGAATTCTGTTCTAAGGCCATATAGTCCTGGGCTTTTTATTTGGTTGGGGGCATTTTAATGACTATTCCAATTTCACTAGAGGTTATACATCTATTTAAATTATTTACCTGATCTTGACTTAAGTTTGGGAAGTGTTATTTATTGAGAAAATTTTCCATTTCCTTTAGATTTTCCAACTTGATGTAGTAGACTTGTTTTTTTAAATTTTATTAATAATTGGATTTATTCATTTATTTTGCATCTCAATCACAGTTCCTCTCCCTCCTTTCCTCCTATCCCCTCCCTTTACCTCTCTCTACACCCTCAATCTATGTGCTCTGGCAGCACATATATGAAAATTGGAGTGCAGGTTTTTAAAGTATGTCCTGATTCTTTGGATTTCCACAGTATCTTTTGTCATGTTGCCCCTTTCTTTTCTGATTTTGTTAATTTGGATATTCTTTCTCTCTCCTTTAGTTATCTTGTATAAAGGTTTCTGGGCTGGCATCTGTTATCTCTTCAAGTTTTTAGGACATCTGTCCAAGCCCTTCTGGCTTTTCGAGTCTCCATTGAGAAGTAGATGTATTTGTAATAAGTCTGGCTTTATATGTTGCTTGGTCTTTTTCCCTTGATGCTTTTAATATTCTTTCTTTGTTCTCTGTATTTTCATTTATATTGCATGGGCACTTTTCTTCTGGTCTAATATATTTGTTCTGTGTTGTTCTTGTTTGTTTGTAGGCATCTCCTTTTTTAGGTTAGAAAATATTATCTGTGATTTTGTTGGAAGTGTTTTCTGGGACTTTAAGTTTGTATTCTTCTACTTCATTTATTTTTATTATCCTTAGGTTTGGTCATTTCATTGTATCCAAGGTTTCTTGCATCTTTTCTGTTAGCAGTCTTTCAGATTTAAATTGTTCTTTGATTGATATACCCATGTCGTCTACTGTATTTTCAATGCCTGAGATTCTCTCTTTCTTCTCTTGTATTCTGTTGGCAAAGCTTGAACCTCTAGTTTCTCTGTGAATCCTTAAATTTTTTATTCCCAGAAATCCATCAACTTGTATTTTCTTTATTGCTTCTATTTCAATTTTCAGGTCTTGAACAGTTTTAATTGTTTCCTTCAACACTTTGTGCTTTCTTGGATTTCTTTGGATTTGTTCATTTCCTCTTAAGGACCTGTCATTTTTATTCAGGTGGCTTTAATGTCTTTTTCTTATGCCTCAGACATGTTGGGATATTCAGGGCCTGCTGTGATAGGATAGATGAACTCTGCTGGGGACATTTGCCCTGGCTATTATTGTTTGTGATTTTACATTGGCTTTTAGGCATCTGGGTTTGGGATGAGCATTGGTCTAGGTGCTGATTTCTGTGTTTGTCTTTGTTGGATGAGTGATTTGTTCCTTGGTTTCTAATTTTCTGAATTTTCTGTGAGTGTGATGGCTGTATATTGTCTGTTTTTGATCTGCTCAGTTGGAGTGTTACAGCGAATGCCTACTGGTGTTGGAGACGAGAGTAGTGGGATGAATTGGGGTGAAGGTAGGTTGGAGGAGAAAATCTTTGTGATCTGTTGAGTTTGGGGTCAAAAAGGAAAAGGAGATCACAGTAAGTTTCTTTTTATAGAGCTGGAGATAAGACGAGAGGATTAGCTGTCAGAAACAGTAGGAGAGATGTAAGCTTGTCTTGAGTCTGCTTGTTACCCTGAGAGAAGCAGCCTGTGAGTTAGCAGGGTATGCCTGCCAGAGTTGGGAACTGTGAGAAAGCAATGAATGAGTTGGGAAAGAGTGTTAGAAGGGGAAGATTGGTGAGATCCTCAGGATATGGGAGCAGGGTGACTTGGAAAACTGCCATAGGGAGTTCCGCTGTAGAGCTGGGGTACCAGACAAGGGTATTGGATCTTGGGGAACAAAGAAAAAAAAGGACTGAAGATACTCTACCTGGTTTTCTGGCAGGCATGGCCTATGGGCTAGCAAGGGGTATCTACTGGAGATGGGGGCTGGGATGAAGCCAGTGAGTGAGTGGAGAAAGGTCGAAGAGGGAGTGGACTATGGGACCCAAAGGAGATGTGGGCAGGGAGGAAGGAAGGCTCCAACTGGTATTCTGTTGCAATACTGACAGGACAAGATTTGGGGTTGGATTTGGAGGGAACTGGGGAATGGTGAGGATCTTCCATTAGTTTCCCTGTTTTGATCAGCTGGTTTGTTCCCTGGGAATCCCAGCTGGGGTTGGAGGCTGTGATAATGGAATGAGTTGGAAGAAAGAACTTGGGGATGGGGTCAGAGAGGAAAGGGAGACTGCAGCAGGTTTCCCGCTACAGACCTGGAGATAGAACTGAGGAGAAGGACTTAGAAGCAGTAGGAGGCATTTTTCCTTTCCAAAAATTCAATATAATATATAATATTAAAATGATAGGATAATATTTAAAATGAAGTCATAAATTTTAAAAATTTATCCTGTGTTGGTTGTGAAATGTGAATGTTCTTCTCTTAAGAGATATATTCTGTAAATAAATCTTAAAAATATTGTCTCATAGGCAATGTTCTTTTGGTATGAAGATAAAATGCTATTTAAAATAATACTTTTTCCCACAAAATAACTTCAACGTACTTATTAGATTTTATTGATGAATTTATGAAAATTGTTCACTGAAGCAGAAAGCCAAGACAATAACATATCAGATTAATGTGTAATATACTGAAATATGTAGCTGTTTTCTATTTGCTTGCAAACTGGAAGATAAACATGAAGAGACAAATATTCTCATGTATAATCTAGTTCGAAGTTCTATGACAATGTTTAGTTGGAATAAGAATGTAGAAGTTGTCGGTCATTATGAAGAGAAGCACTTTTTGTTAAAAGTTAATTCAGTGAACATATATTTGGCAGTTGCTTAATTATTGGAAAATAAGTAAATGATAATTTTTTGTTTGTTTTGTTTTAAAGTACAGCTACTCCTCGTGGTTATTCACCATGACAAATAGAAAGACCATACTGTTCAAAAAACAACTCACTTTCGATAAAAGAAATAGAGAAATCAGCTTGGAACTGACCACGAAATTTCCCCCATGCTGGCCAGCTTACAAAGTGCCAGAAGCTGCCCTACTGAACTCTGTATGTTACAATACCAACCTGCTGGCAAGGTTTGACTGCTGATTCAATAGTGGTATAATGATTGTGGATATAACCAACAGTTTGCTGTGGATATGAGGCCTGCTCTATAGGAAGGATTACATGCTTGGTACTTTAAAACTGATCAAAAGCCCATGGCTAGTGGTAATAGGCCCTAAGGGTGGGAACTTAACATTATTGCCATGCTAAATAGACATACCATTAAACTGCACTCTAAATATTTCTATTTATGCCCACACATATGTGGTACTCTCAACTTTGGTCAGGGAAGCTTCATTTTACAGTAGTTAATGTAGATACTAATAACTGGTCAGAATGTCAAACATAAATATCTCTGAGTGCTCAGATGTGTAGGAATCAACTATATCAAATTCTCATCATCCAAGTTTCAGGACACTGCATGAAAGAGAAGGCAGAAAGAATAAAAGGTCCAGAAAATCAGGAGGAGTGCTTTGAAATGCTGTGTTCTGGATTTGCCATGGTCATACTCATGAACAAACTGCCTCTATCGTTGCTTATGAAAGTTCTGCACAATATCAAGCTAGTCACATCACAGAATGGGTTGGAAGAAGCTCCCATTAGAGGATCTATTCACAGATGATAGCTGCTGAAGGAAGGGAATCACTTTGGGAGTGGAGCAAGTAGGCTGATTATACTCAAATGGATGATCAGGTACCATGTACATATAAGACATATTAACTTAATTCAGCAGACTACTACTAATAAAAAAGCACAGATGTTTGGAAAGTAGATGGAGTAGGAGGGAGGTAGTAATGGATAATATGATCAATGTAATCATAAAAATAGTATATAATAATACAGTATTATTTTTAAAAGATCATTCTGTTGATAGCTTAGCCTCTAGTAGTTGACTACTCATGATATTTAGATAAGGTGAAATTTCACAGTAAATCAAACATGGACTAATGAATGTAGAACAAGAACACTTCATTGATGGAAGATTACTGGAGCAGATAGATGGAATATTTGAAAAAATAATGGTGAAAAAGTGACTTGAAAATAGTGAATCTATGTATCAAAGAAATCCATAAATCTCCAAGTAGCATAAGCAAGGTTTTACAAAAGACATTATAATTAGTTGATTTTTAAAGAGCAGAGACTATTAAAGGTATGAAGAGGGTCATGTTTCAGTCTTGCACATGGAATCCTCACAATAACTTTTATTTCATCAAATGTCATGGCAGAGGCTATGGAATTGCATATTCAAAATGACTGAAGAGAATAAGTGACAAATATTCTTTATTTCCTGAAAATTTAAGAGGACTTAAGGCACTTTCAGATAAACCAAAGAAGATGATATTTGGTGAAAATGATAAAAAGATAGAAGAAAGAAAGAAACAAAGGAAAGAATGAGAAAAAAATTTCACTTTAAAGTTAGCCACAATGACAGCTATAAAGGACATTACAATCATTAATGTGTTAAAAAACAGCATATTTTTTATTAATTTTGTTGAGCTCTACATTTTTCTCTGCTCCCTTTCCTGCATCTCCCCTCCCCTGCAGCCCTCTCCTAAGGTCCCCATGCTCCCAATTTACTCAGGAGATCTTGTCTTTTTCTAATACCCATGTAGATTAAACCTATGTTTAATTTTGCAGGCAAATGGATGGAGCTAGAAAACATCATTCTGAGTGAGGTAACCCAGACTCAGAAAGACAATTATCACATGTACTCACTCATAAGTGGTTTCTAAACATATAGCAAAGAAAACCAGCTCCATCTATTTGCCTGCAAAATTCAAGATGTCATTATTTTTTCTGCTGTGTAGTACTCCATTGTGTAAATGTACTACACTTTTATTACCCATTATGTTTATATACCCAAAAGTGGTATTACTGGGTCTTGAGGAAGGTTGTTTCCTAATTTTCTGAGAAATCACCACGCTGATATCCAAAGGGGCCATACCAGCTTACACTCCCACCAGCAATGCAGAAGTGTTCCCGTTACCCCACAATCTCTCCAGCATAAGTTGTTATCAGTGTTTTTGATCTTGGCCATTCTTACAGGTGTAAGATGGAATCTCAGAGTTGTTTTGATTTGCATTTCTCTAATGACTAAGGATGTTGAGCATTTCCTTAAGTGCCTTTCAGCCATTTTAAATTCCTCTGTTGAGAGTTCTCTGTTTGGGTCTGTACTCCATTTTTTTATTGGATTATTTTTTCTTTTGATGACCAATTTCTTGAGTTCTTTGTCTGTTTTGCAGATCAGACCTCTGTCTGATGTGGGGTTGGTGAAGATCTTTTACCATTCTGTAGGCTATCATTTTGTCTTATTGATTGTATCCTTTGTTTTACAGAAGTTTTTCAGTTTCACGAGGTCCCATTTATTGTTTCTCTCAGTGTCTGTGCTACTGGGGTTATATTTACGAAGTTATCTTTTGTGCCAATGTGTTCAAGAATACTTCCCACTTTCTCTTCTATAAGGGTCAGTGTGGCTGGCTTTATGTTGAAGTCTTTGATCCATTTGGACTTAAGTTTCATGCATGGTGATAGATATGGATCTATTTTCATTCTTCTATGTGTTGATATCCAGTTATGCCAGCACCATTTGTTAAATATGTTTTCTTTTTTCCATTTGATATTTTTTGCATTTTAGCTTTATTTTATTTATTTATTTTTTTTGGCTATTCTTATAGGTGTAAAATGGGATCCCAGAGTTGTTTTGATTTGCTGAAAAACACATAAGGAAATGTTCTCCATCCTTAGTCATCAGAGAAATGCAAATCAAAACAGCATATTGTTTTTAACAAAAACTCAATCTTTCTCTTTTACCAATAAAGTCTCAGGAACCAGATTCTGGGGTAAAACCCTGATAGACCCAAGAGGCAGAGAAAGCACCCAGGTGGCCTTCCTCATCCACCAATGTCCCAGAAAGTAGGCCTTTCTCCTATGCTGTATCAAACAAAATTCTTTAAACTCAATGTCCTTCCCTTTTACTTTCTGTGCATCTCTCTATCTGTCCCCCTAATTCTCTCTTAATCCCTATGTTTTTGTTTCTGTTTTTTTCCTGTCAACTGTTTGCTTGCTCCTGCTCTTGACCTATGGTTGACTTTATTTAATCCTGTTTGCAATATTCAAACAGAAAACTCTTGGGTTAAAGATGTGTCCTAAGGCTGAGCCACACCACAACAAGAACTAGTTTTTTTTTTCAGTAAATAACACAATCTTGGGGTTTATAGTACATTTAAATAACCAGCAATAGAAGCAAATTTTATTTCCTACATCATTAAAAAAAATGAAAAAGTATAAACCCTGTTTTTTCTGTACTGCCCCACTCCATGATCACTTTTAAATAATCATTCAGATGCTTAAAACTAAGTACAAAATGCTTGGCTCATCAGCTCAGGCTGATTACTAACTAGTTCTTATATTTAAATTAACCCATTTCTATTAATTTATGTTTTACCTTGTGTCTTGTGACTTTATCTGTGCTCTAATACATCTTGTTCTCCAGTGGGATTGCTGGCATCTCCCTCGACTCCACCCTTCTTCTTCCCCTTATTCAGTTTGGCTTTTCCATGTAGCTTTATTCTGCCTTGCTATAGGTCGAAGCAGCTTTTTTATTAACCAATGAGAGGAATACCTGTTCACAGCATACAGCAAAAAAGTAATCTCTGATGAGATACCTGATCTATTGTGATTCAATTTGTGAAAAGAACCATATGCAGGATGGAAAACTACAGAGGAGGATAGATTTTGTATGACTCAAACTGAGGTGAACTGAAGGTATATTATAATAATTTAAGAAATAATCTTCATTTCCAAAGTAATAATGAAAAAAGAATAGGATTCTTAAACATAGAAAAGTAAAAAAAAATTGGTGAATGCAGAATAAAAATATTTCAGGAATTACACCCATTAAACCAGGTAACAATGGAGAAAATAAAGAGGCAATGCATGATGCGTGGAAAATAAGCAAGGAGACCACAGAAGTAAGCACTTACTAAGAATTATCAACTTCAAACACAAATATTTAAACTCACCCAAATAAAAATTGACAAAATAAATAAATACAGGTAATACTATGCAGGCTGAGCTGGTTTTATCTATATATTTGTACATGTACATAACAACAATGAATGAAAAAGAGGTCATAATTTTGAAGGGCAAAAAGGAGGTATATATGGCAGAATTTGGAGGGAATAAAGGGAAGGAAAGAATAATATAATAATATTAATCTCAAAAATAAAAGGAAAAGCTAAAAAATAAAAGAGGAAACAGGAACCATGTTAGTATCTAGGCATCTTTACTAGCCTGACCTTGGGGTTCTGATAGGTTATGTCCTCAGTTGCAGCCACTAAGAGCACCTCCTGTGTACATTTACTATGTTCTTTTTGAAAATGGACCTGTCTACTATCTCCTCTCTCTCCTCTCTGTTTCTGTCTCTGTCTGTCTGTCTGTCTCTCTCTCTCTCTGCTTCTCTCTTCTCTTCTGCTCCTATCCCCAGATATCAGTCTTGCCTCTCCCCTCCCCACTTTTCCCATTCAAGTACTGCTACCCCTAATAAAGATCTCTTCACATGAACTCTGTCACATGGCATCTTTTTCTCACACGCCAATTTTTTAAATTACAGCGAACCTTTGCCTTATGAAGGAGGAAGGATTGTAGGAACCAGAGGGGTCAAGGACACAACAAGAAAACTCGAAGTATCAACTAACCTAGGCTCATAGAGGCTCACAGAGACTGAACCAAAAACCAGGGAACATGCATGGGACTGAGGTAGGCTCTCTGAATATATGTTACAGTTGTGTAGTTTGGTGTTCTTGTGAGACTTCTAACAGTGGGAGAAAGGACTCTTTCTGACTCTTTTGGGACCCTTTCCTCATACTAAATTGCCTTGCCCAAACATAATGCGAGCGGAAGTGCTTAGTCTTTCTGCAACCTGATATTCCATTTTCTGTTGATATTCATGGGAGGCCTGCCCTTTTTTGAATGGAAATTGAAGAGTTGTAGATGGGAGGTGCAGAGGAGAGGTAGGGAGAGGGGCAGAGGAGAGGTAGGGGGAGGGGCTGAGAGGAAAGGAAGGAGGGGAAATTGTGGTCATACCATTAAATAAATAAACAAATAATGAGAATTGTGCCTTAGCTATGAAGGTGAGAAATGGGAAGTTCACAGACAGAAAGATGGCCACTGGAAGAGAAACATGAAAGATATGGAATCCCTACACCAATATAAAATGAGAGATTTAAGCTGGAAAAAAACTTGTTACAAATAGAGGTAGATATTATATGTATATAAAGGATTCATTCATATATGAGACATAGTTCTTATCCTCCTTTAGATAGCATATAAAAGAGCAGTAATATATGACACTATGAGGGATCTCTACAATCAGAGTTGAAGGACACAGAACTTCATTTTAATTAATGATTGTGGATAGTAGATGAATAAAGTCTACGATTTGAACAGTTGTTTTATTTTGTTTGTATGGTTTGCTCTCTTTTTAAACTCCTTCTCCTAACATTTATAGCCTATTACACTCAGCAAAAGGAAAATACACATTTTTCTAAATTGTGATGACAGAATATTTTAGATAAGCCATGTCTTAGTCTACAAATTTCAAAATATTTAAAAAGATTAAAATTTTATGCATAGTATATTTCTAGAAAACCAAGAAAAAAACTTGAAATCAATAATGGGAAAATGAAAAATTTACCACAACAACCAATAGATCAAAGAATATACAGTGTGAAATCAAAACAGTCTCTTCAAAAGCTCAAGTCACATTCCAAACTCCATGGGATACCATAAAACAGGAGATATTTATGACAGTAATTACATTATGAAGGAAGAAAAATCTTAAATTAATAATCTCATTTCATATCTACATTTTCTAACTAGAAAAAGAACAAATAAGCACAAGGCAGAGGGAAGGTCAGAAAAAGACCTGATTAATGCACATGATATAAGAAATAGAATCAGTGCATAAATTTGTTGAAAGGACATCGCTTGTTTAAAAATATTAGAAACTGGTAAGAAGTAGAAACACTAACAAAGAAAGCTATGAGATACAACAAAATAAGTTAGAAATCTCTCAGTTTTATATTGGTGTAGCTGTTCCATATCTTTCAAGTTTACTATCCCAGTGCCATACCGTCTGGTCAGGTGCAGGGGCACTCACCCTTAATCTCAGCCTCCAGGAAGCAGGGTCGGGGCATCTCCGTTATTTTGAGGGCATCGTGTTCTATATACTGAGTTTCCAAACCTTGTCACCCTACATAGTAAGATCCTGATGAATAAGAATACAAACAGGAGGGGGAGGAGTCATCTGTCTACTAACTATCACATACCAAAAATCTAAACAAATGCTTGCCATGGACAGATTCCTACAAGCATGCATCCCAGTAAAGCTTACTTTACAAGAACTCATAACTTAAATACTCTGAATTAGTAATCTAAAACTATATAAAAATAGCCCAGAAGTCATGGATGAATTCTGTCGAACATTTAAAGAACAACAACAGCAATGAAAGTAAACAAAAATAAAAACCCACCAACACGGTGCTAGAGAGATGATTCAACAGATGAGAATGCCTGCAGCTCTTCCAGAGTTCTCATCCCTCACATCAGGCGACTCAAAATATCCTATAACTCCAGCTCAGGAGGAATATTTGTCCCCTCTGCTCGTCTCCATGGGCATTGTACTCATATATGCCACCCATTAAACATACACAAACATTTAACAAAATGAAAGCCATCACTATATGCTAAACTAAACAAAGAAAATTCTGCCACCTACCTGTTCTATTCTCTGAGCCTAGCATTGCAAATGTACCCAAAGCCAAATATGGGAATTGTAATGGAACTGCAGACTATCTATCTCCCTTATAGAGATAGTAAATTCCTTAACAAACGCCATCTATCTGAATCCAGCAACATATTTGAAAATGTTATAACATGATTGAATGGGATTTACTCCAAGAATGAAAGAGTTAATCAACATTTTAAAAAATCATTTTCTGTGATACACAAATTAGTATAGAGAAAAATACAGTCATTCAGTGCTTCCCCCACTTCATATAGCAGCAGTACATTTATTAAACTCCCAATATACTTTCAACAAAGAAGCACACAGCTAATGGAGATATCATCCAAAACCCTAATGACTTTTATTTCAATATCCACTGGAGATATAGAATAAAACCCCCCAAAATCCCAACTATTAATAAGGGTGTGGATAATTGAACTCTTGTGCATTTTTGGCGGTAATGTAAAAATGTTACAAATATTATGAGAAAAAAAGTAGTATTATCTCAAAAAGGTAAACATAAAGTTGCCAAATGAGCTATAAATTCCTTTACTAGGTATGCTTGAAAATGATTGAGAACAATGCCTCAGACAAGTAAATGAGATTGCATAGTCATAACAATGCAGCATATAATAACCAAAGGGATGAAACAACTCACACGTCTGTCCTCCAGATGACAGGTACACGTATATAATAAGTGTGTATATATGTAGTATAGGCTATCAGACAACGATAAAAAGAAATGGAGTAGCCATATACTCTTCAAGATGGATGAACCACAGAAACATTGTCTTATATAAAAGAAGACAATCAATAATAGTACCTTTGTTTAAGACCATCCTTTAGGGAATAAATTTCTTCTTCCCTTTCCTAACTCCTCCCCTCCTGTTATGACTGACTTCACATCCTCTAGCTCCAGATACACAGCTCATGAGCCCTCTTTGCCTTTGAATCACTTTGCAGGGTAAATTGCTTCTTCCACTCTTGCACCCATAGGGAGAATATGGTATGGATTGGAGGGATGAAAGGAACAAGAAAATGTAGCATATTATCTTTAAATTAAAAATGTAGGTTAGGCAGTGGTGGCGCATGCCTTTAATCCCAGCACTAGGGAGGCAGAGGTAGGCGGATCTCTGTGAGTTTGAAGCCAGCCTGGTCCAGATCTAGTTCCAGGACATGTTCCAAAGCTACAGAGAAACACTGTCTGGAAAAAACTACCTACCTACCTAACTAAATAAATAAATAAATAAATAAAAATGTAAAACATAGTATAGATTATATTATTTCATTTATATTAAATATCCAGAATATTTAGACTTCCATAGCTGGAAATGAGATCAGGAGTTTCCCCAGCTAAGAGAAGGAAGTAGATAGGAATTTTTTAATCAGAAATGATTGGTCCTTTTAAGTAATAGAAATATTTTGTAATTAGATAGAGATAAAAGTGGTGCTTATATATCAGGATCAATGTTCTGTAACTAGCTTTACTTTAAACTGCTCAATTTATGCTAGGTTGAACTCACCACAATAGAATATTTTTAAAATCAAAATCAAAATACTCACAAAGTTATGAAAATTATAATTGCCCTTCCCAAGTTCACTTAGATACTATATCAAAAGTCTCTACATAAAAGAAAACATGAACATGACTCATTAATGTTTACCATGACCAACTTAGAGCAATGGAGTAAGACTCTATAGTCATAGGCTGAGAATTTCTCAGCCATGTAAAACCGAGTCACGTCGTAACTAATACAGGTTTTTCCAAGGGCACTCAACTGAAAGTGGGGATGTGATTAGGTTTCTCTGTCCCAGCATGATCTCTTATGGCCTTGGACTGAAGAGATGGAGCTTGAGATGGGTGCCTCTGGACACTGCCTGCCTTGCACAGGAATGGGAATCAGCTGTATTACCTGCAGACTACCTGCCCATTTGCAATGCCTTTTGTACACAAGCCAATGGATCTAGGGCCCAGAAGAGCAATTCCGTTTTACTCTGCAGCACTTTGCCACAGCAAAACACTTCTATTGGATTAGAGGGCATTGCTGTCTGCACGTTTCTGCTCACAGTTAATTATGGCTTAGAAACAACTGTATTAGCAACAGGTATTACTTTGTTTCCCATTTAAATGCACACATGGAGGTTTGTCTAATTCCTTTCAGTGTAAACCCAGTGAGGATCTTTGAATGGGGAAAGAGTCATATTATAGTAGTCCCTTCCTAATTTCAGAACAGGATTTGTTGGAGACTGACTTGATAATAAAATAACTGAATCAGTGTGAGGTAAATTCTCTATTTGAGAGGTTTGCAGAGCGGTGGAAGTACAGCTTAATGATCTGTCAGGCAAGTCATTTACACTAAGTCTCAAGGAGAGAAAAAGCATTTAGTAGAAAATAGAGTTTGAAAGGTCAGCAAATGAAAGGGCTCGAAAAAATTTTGTATGAAAGGGAAAATTAGAAGAAATTGTACCAGTTAGAAATGAAATCTGTATATAGTAACTTGATTATTTGAAAGCTGATCATTCAATTTCATCATGGTCAGTCTGTTTGCTTTTCTCCTGGTTACTCCAAGATAATCCAGTTCCCTGATGATTAGGGTTTGAAAGGAATGCTGACTGAATGTCTTATCCAAATTACCCTCACGTGCAAACTCTATAGGAGGCAAGACATAGGAGTCTTTACCCATCTCAGTGCTGGGTCCAGTTATAAGGATGCTTAAGGCTTCTTTAACAGCTACCTTGTTGCTGAGATTTCAATATGAATTAGCATACTAAATTTTATCACAAACATTAACATAAAAAGGAATAATAGCGATAGGAAATCTTTTTGTTTATGTCTGAAAACTGCTTCAAATAGATAGGATAGTAGCCAAATTTCTGTTTTTATTTTTTAACTTTTTATTTATTCTTTGTTTTTTCACATCATGCATCTTGATCCCATTCATTTCCCATCCATGCACATCTGCCATCTGCCATCTGCAGCTCCCCCTACCCCAGATAAAATTTAAGAAAAAAAAGGGGAGGAGATCTCATCATGGAAGCTGTAGTGTACATAGTGAGTCATGCAGTAAACGCTTTTGACCATATATTTTTACTTGCAAGTGTTCATTGCAAAGAGTCTAGTTCAAGGTCTCTGGTTTCTGCTACACTATTGATGCTGGGCCCTCACTGGAACTCATCTTGGTTAAGCTGTTGTTGCCCTGAGTTGTGGAAATCCTGCAGCTTTGGGTCTGCAGGGTTGGTTCCTTCACACACTCCAGCAGATCCCAGAAGGGGTGGGCCAACACCTAACCCTGGTTCTGGGATTGGGAAGTTGCAGGGTTGGTCAGTCTGTCAGCTGTCCTTTATCCTCACAACCCGGGAGAGGGGAGAGATCTCCAACAATGACTGGATAATTCACCCTTTGCAAAGATGGGGCAGAGCCAGTTCCTCTGCTTTCATGTTCTCAGTTTCAGGTTTCCCACATCTACACCTTCAGGGCCAGCTCTACTGTGTAGCTCAGACATGGTGTAGAAGCCACTCTCCTGAGTGCTACAGCAGATGAGAAGCAGGGCTTTCTCTCCCTTTCTTATAAACTCAGGACCAGCTCTCCCTCCTGCCTCCGGCAGGCATCCATGACCAGGGTGAGGATGGGAGGTGTGAAGGGGTGGAGGAGGGACATCTCATTCCTACCCATGCTGCCACATGAAAGGTGAGTAAGGGAGACAGCTCTACCATGCTCACACTATCAGGGCTGGCTTGCCCAAGCCTCTGCTAATGGGGTTGGCTCTATTGTGTTGCCTATATGAGATGCAGGACCTGCACTCCCAAGTGTTGCAGCTGATGGCAGGCAGGGGCAGCTCTTCTGCCCTTGCCTTTCTAACCTTAGGGCCAGATCTCCCACTTGCCTCAGGTGTTGATGGGTGGGGGTTGGGGAAAGCATCTCTCCTTGGCCCCTGTTGCCATATGACAGATGAGTAATGGGTACAGTTCTTCCCTGCTCACAACCACAGGGTTGGCTCACCCAAACCTCTGCCAACAGGATTGACTCTATTGTGCTGCCCAGGTGAGGTGCAAGACCCGCTTTCCCCGATGTTGAAGCTCATGGCAGGCAGGGACCATTGTAGCCTAATTTCTGAATCTGCAAGACTTAGAAGCATGCCTTGTGACAGAAGCCAGAGAAACACAGGACAGGGGAAAGCAATTCACTGGGGACCAACCTGGACAATTATTTCAAGAATACTAATTCCTGGGCTTGTCTGTTTATTTTGTGATATCCAGCTTGTAGGTGTCTGTACAACATGAGAGACACATTTCCAGGCACTTCCTCAACTCTTCCTATCTCTTCTGTAACTCACTATGTTCATAACCACATAAGGACAGTAAAATTAAAGGTTACAGAATCTTTCCCTAGGTAAGGTGTGTATTTAATTATGTTCATTAAAAGTAAAGGTTACACATTAGGACTGTGAGTTGCTTTTGCTGCTGCTGCTCCCTTTCTACTTCTAGGCTGTAGATTTATTTACACACTCATGCAAGTCACTTTTGTGTAGAAATTACTAAAATTATGCGACAGGATATCAGACCTCAGTTTTGGCAGAAGCTGTTTCAGAGGTTTCTCTTTTGTCTGTGTCATCACTGAGTAGAGAGGAATCAATCAGGTAATACAAAGAAGGTGAGGAAGAAGAGGTAGGAGAAGAAAAAGAAATGCCAAAAGCAACCAGAATAAAATACCAATGAAAGACTAGAGATGAGAGATAAAGCACTTCTATGCTGAGTTATTTCCTCAACCACAGACATTCTGAGGAGATGATACCAAATAAGACCAGCCTGATACCTACACCTAAATTTTTTATAACAGTGAAACATCACATGTAAGAAGTTATTATCATTTACTCTATTACAGTGCAGAGCTTTGTGTTTGGAAGATAAGTGTCACCAAAATGAATCTAAGGAGGTTGAACATAAAATTTGATATTTTCTAAATATTATACAGAAGAAAGGTAATGTTAATAATCAAAATGCCAAATCAAAAAAAAAGGCTTTAACATTGGCTTTTCCTAAGCAATATTTTGATTCATGGCCATATTTAATCACGGACAAAGGATAGTCAAATTAAACCAAGGTAAGATTCCTCATTATACTTCATGACCTAATGTGAGTCAGTTAATAAAGGTTTATATTTATTTAGTTAAAAATTGATTCATTTTAGTTAGTAGTATATTGGTTATCAGAGAGAAGAAGTGATGTTGGATAGTTTTGACAATCTCAATAACTTTATAGAAATAATGATTGTTTTTAGTTCTTCTGTATGCCCCAAATATGATACTGGAATTGTCACTGTAGAGTATTTAGGAGAGCAGGCAAGTTAGACTCCTTGGTGTTCTATGTAGAACCCAAGCTTCCCCTGGTCATGATCTACGGAGAACAGAGAGATGGAAATTCTTTACTTCACCAGGAATTGAGACATTTTACTACTGTGACAGTTTAAGTGAGAAAGTTTCCCCACAGTCTTGGTCATTTGAAAATTTTGTTCCCAACTGATGGCGCTGTTTCGATGTGGTATTGTTGGAGGAATTATGTCACTGGAGGTGGGATTTGAGAGGCTAAATACTCTCCCAGCTTCTAGTCACATTCTCTGCTTCATGCTTGAAGTTTAAAGTTGTGGGGCTTTGGCTTCCTGTCCCAAAACCAAGTCTCAGCTCTGTCATGAGGGACTCTTATTACTCTGGAACTGTAAACCCAGTTAAACCCTTTCTTCTATAAGGTGCCTTCATCATAGCAACAGAAAACTAACCCTAGTACCAGCGACTGAAGATAATTATGTCCCTGTCTTCCTTTACTAGTTAATGAACACATCAGATATAATAACAAAACAGAGTAGTTGTTTATGTCTCTTTAATTAACAACATGCACGATTTTGAACTACACATGTAATTCCCTAAACTTCAGACTACTTATTTATGGAATAATGGAGCAAGATTGGGTTTATTTATAATGCTATATAGGGCTAAAGTTCTATGACAATAATATGTCATAACTTCATACATATTATGATTACTATGTTTTATTTTGTGGTGATGATGACTGAACCCAGGGCATCATGCTTGTCAGGCAAGCAATGTTCTAGCACACAGTTTTTGACTAGAAAATTTGTAATGTAATTTCCAAAAAAACCTTGAAAACCTTATACTATTTTTATCACCTTTCAAATGAATTATTCATCTTAATGTATTTGTTGTAACTTGGAAAGTGAAGTGCTCACATTGCTATACTGAAACAGGAAGAACGATAAAGATCAGATAAAACACTATGGAATTTTGTGGAACTAATTTGATGTTTTTTCAAATAATCTGCATCACTTGAAATTTAGATTTCTTCTAGGAAATGAAAGTTTTTGTACTTCTCAAGTTAGTAACTTAAGTTACTGTTGATTCAACAATCCACATTAAAGGTCATATCGGGGAGAATGAGCTTATTTTGGTATCTATTTGGTTTACTTTATTGTTTTAATCAGATTGCACACAGTAAAACTTCACCTCCTGCAAAAGCCTAATAAACAAAAGAAAAACGGTATACCACACATACTATATTTTGGTTGTGATAAAATTACATGAGAAAAGCAATTTAAGGAAGAACATGTATTTTTTTTAACATAGTTTGAGGTTATAGCTCTTTATGGTGGTGATGGGAGGCCAGCAGGAGTGTGAGATGCCTGGTTACATGGAACCCACAGTCAGGAAGCAAAGACTTTGCTTTCTGAATTTTATAAATTCCAGAACTACAGCTCATGGAGTAATGCACTCACATTCAGAGTGTGTCTTCCGTCTTAAGTCAAACCTTTTAGGAAACACCCTCTTAGACACACTCAGAGATATGTTACCATAGTGATTCTAAATTCAATCAAATTGACAATGACGATGAACTGTCACACCTACTGAGCAGAGATAGAAATACATTTCAAAGTGAATAAGAAGTAAAATATGAAACTTCATATGATTTAGCTAAAAGAAGACTTACATTGGTATATCACTTGCAAAATTCAGTCTAAATTAGAAGATAGACTTAAGTAGCCATCCAAGCTTGCCTCATAAAGTGATGAAAAAGAAACCAAAGCCAAATAATGACCCATTATGGACCAACAACTCCTATAAGCAGAAATAGGACAACGGAATATAAAAAATTCGACATTAGAATAAAGTGTGATACCGGGAATAAGATGTGTTTTATCTATGGTAGGTGAAGTAGTTTGGAGTCAATAGCATGCACCCTACAATGAAAATACATAATTGTTAAAAAATGTAGAATGTTGCTAGCAGATTAAAAATTTATTATGTATTTTTCTTTTCTATTGATTTTATTGAGCTATACACTTTTCTCTGCTCCTCTCCCTTCCTCTCCCCTCCCCTTCTACCCTCTTCCATGGTCCCCATGCTCACAATTTACTCAGGAGATCTTGTCTTTTTATACTTCCCATTTAGATTAGATCCATGTATGTCTCTCTTAGGATCCTCATTGTTGTCTAGGTTCTCTGGGATTATGAATTGTAGGCTGGTTTTCTTTGCTTTATGTCTAAAAGCCACTTATGAGTGAGTACATATGATATTTGTCTTTCTGAGTCTGGGATACCTCACTCGGTATGATGTTTTCTAGATCCATCCATTTGCCTGCAAATTTCAAAATGTCATTATTTTTTTATGACTCATGAATTATAATTAGTCATGGTCATCTATTCTCTACAGTACCCTTTGCTTGCAGAATCCCAGCCCTGGCTTTGTGGGGCTTTTGCAAAACAGAAACACTCAAGACCTGCTCAACTTGGAAGATCTTTAGATTTAAACTGTTGCTTCTACTCAGTGCCTTACGAACACAGTCAGAAAGAACAGTGTCCCATCCGTGCTACCTCGTTGATAGTTTTCTGTTCCTTGGAAACAGTAGTCACCCTCAGAGGGACTCTGTACCAGCTCTCTGTGGTGTGCTGAGAGCGAGCCAGCCAGGGCAGTAGAGAGTTCATCTCCTCTTTCATGCATGCCCATTTTTCTGCCTTTAAATATCTCTGCCTCCTACACTCAAGTGGGGCTGGGCTGTGGTGAAGAAATCAGTGCTTTTGATCAGATTTTATGAAATCATTTTTACTCCTTTGTAATGCTGTCCTATGTAAAGATGAAATTTGTGTTAATGTTAAAGATTGTCGTGGAATAAAGTAATTGAAGCAAAAATAAATAAATAAAAGCACACCCCAAAGTGGGAGAGAAGAAGCCATGGGCCTGCTCAGTGTCATTAAAACCGAGTGGCAAAATACACACGCGCACACACACACACACACACACACACACACACACTTACACATCCGTATAGGGTAGTTTAATCTGGGCAGGTGAGAAGTCACGGGCCTATCAGGCACCTTGTTATGGTGAGCAAATGTGTGATGGGTATAGGAGGGAGTTAAGACAGAGAGAGGTTCACGTCCTGTAGAGAGTAATGGATCTGAAGAGGTGAAAGCCCTGATGAACAGGCTGATGTGAGAGGCCTGCTTGCCACCTGGGGACATGTTGTCATCCAGACCTGGGCTGCTGCCAAGGTCCATTTCTTGGTATCTTGATGGTTATTACCACCGAGGTCCTTGAGGATGCCTGGGGTCGGGTCCACCACATGGTCCTACTGCTATGTCCATCTTTGGTGATGTACATTATCCCCATTGAAACCAAAAGCTACAGGAACCCCATGCCTCTGGGCTGCAGCCTGGGGCCATGTTGGAGTCTGAGGGACATGTTGCTGCTGGGAACATGCCAACCTCAGTGACCTGCACTGTCACCCATGGTAAAGGTGACTTCCAGGCCCAAACTTCTACCAAAGGCCTCGTCTGATTTCAGTGCAGCCAGGATCTGCTTCAAAGTCCAAGGCTCTGGTTACCACCAAAGGCAATGGAAATGCCCAGGTCTCTGCTGACACCTGAGGCCATCTTGTGGTCTGAGGGTCATGCTGCCATTGGGACCATCCAGATGGGGTGACCAGTGCTGACACCCAGGGTCATATTGACACCCAGCATGAGCTGTGACTTGGGGGGCATTTCTGAGTTCATGGTCCTGCTAAAATCAGAATCTGTGTTGAGGTTGCTGGCTCCTTTGCTGTGGGGAGTGGGAAGGGGGCTCGTAACTGCAACTTCCCGGCATTAGAACAACACATGGGACCAGTTTGGAGCTGCTGAGTCCATCTAGATCTGAGAGGCCTGGGTTACCACATGGGGCTTGGTGACATCCCGCCCCTACTTGCTGCTGATGACCACATCTGGTTTCATGGTTCTGCAGCAGCTGGGGTCTGTGTGGATGTCCACTGCCCATATTATCACAGGGGCCCATGCAAATCATGCATAGAATCATGTGTTGAAACATGAGTTGAAGTATGAGGACCCTGCTGATCTGATTGCACCTCTCACTGACCCAGAGTGGCTTTCTCTCCTTTTACAGAAAGAGATCCTGAACCTCCTGGGCCCTAGGAAAACAGACCCTGATGACCCCAAGACAGGAACTCTAGCCTCAACAGGGATTAGTGCGATTGGGGAGCATGATGTGACTTTTCCAAAGAATCAGTGTTTTAAAAAGTAGAGAGAAGTGATTAGTCACGATGACCAGATCTAGCTTTCTTAATCTTGTATTCAAGATTCATTAATACTATATTCAATCTCCTATTCTGTGTCATAACCATTGCAAAGAAAGGTAAATGAAGGACATAACCATCAGAAATGAAGAATTAAAACTATATTCTAGCTGGTACCATAGATAATCCACATCTAGCCTGCAGCATAGATAATCCCAAAGATTGCAAAAGTAACCTTCTACTGACAAAGAAAAATAATGACACAATAGACTGCAATGTTAGAAGACAGCACACAATGCTAATGCATTCGTAACTTCATAAATGTGTTTTCATTTACTACCAACAAATATTTTTTATGAAAAGGTACAAACCAGTGAGATGCAGTAACATGAAGCTGAAGACTCTTCTTGCTTCAGACAACACAGACCTGATGGAAACACATAAGCCCATTCCTTCATCAGAAGTCTAGAAGCCTGCTATGGAATATTAATTTAAGATGTGTTACATTCATTGCTGTGGAACACTTTAATGATTCAATGATGTGTTGCATTCTTTTATGTTGCATTTGTTTAACTTTGTGAAGTTCTGTTACTTTTTCTGTCTAAAATACCTGACTGGTCTAATGAAGAGATAGATGGTCAATAGCTAGGAAGGAGAAAGAGAGGTGAGGCTGTCAGGCAGAGTGAATAAATAGGACAAATATGGGAGGAGATCAAGGGGCGAGAGAAAAGGAGAAGAAGAGGAAGACTCCAGGGGCCAGCTACACAGCAAGCTACAGACTAAGAAGCAAAGAAAGAAATACAAAAATAGAGAAAGGTAAAAACCCACAGCCAAAAGATGGAGAGGATAATTATTTAAGAGAAGCTGGCTAGAAATAAGTCAAATTAAAGCTGGGAAGTCATGAGTAAGAATATGATTTGGGAACTGGGTGGCAGGACCCCCAAAGAGTTAAGAGCAACTACAGAAGTCAATAAAGAGGTCCTACACCCCAGCAAAGCAGGAAAACTTAGAATAAAATCAGACAAGAGAAACTGTCATAGTATGTGACTAGAGACTTTCCCAATCGCACACTGACCTGTAATTAGAAGGAGACTCCACTCTTAGGTTTTCCTAGGGAGGTAATAAGTCTGGAACGCACATGCAGCACATTCAAACATTTTGAGGAGACGTAAAGAACTAAGGGTTTCTGTCTCATCTCAGTGAAAGCCTGAGAAGAGCAGCTTCCAGGTGGGTAACCAGCAGGAGCAAAGGCAGTCTTCTGAGCTAGTGTACACTCACTGTCCATCTCTCTTCTTTCCAAGTACACAGGGTATACACAGAAGACAGATCTCACCTTCTGGCTTCTCTCTGGGCAAAGAAAGAGTTGCAGCATGTGTCCAACTTTCTGGCTTTAGAAATGCCCCAGGAACTGATGTCCATGTCTTCTGTGTGAGTTTTAATAGGTGTTGTGCTCATTGGATGCCACAAACAAGACCAGAAGAACTTGTCTCCCCTGCAGGAGCATGCCCAGGCAACAGTCAGGCAAAAATAGGACTCAGTAGTTTCTCCTAAGAACAGGAGAGCAATCAAAAGCCTGAGAAGAACCCAGGCCTCAGCATCCACTCAGTGTCTGACTTCTAGGTTACTGAAAGTGCTAACATTACTCAAATGAGCATGTTCGTAAGCCCTGACTGCTTTGGAGGAAACTGGAGAAAGCCTACTCCATAGGCCCCACATTTAAGAAAATAGACACAAAGGGAGGTGCGGATTGTCAGCTTCTGAGAAAATGAATAAATACTTCTCTCATTAGTATTTTATATCTACAAATACCCCAAGAGGATTATGTACAAAAACATGTGAGTAGCCACCTAGATCTCATTTGGCAAGTTGATGAAAGCCTGTCCTAATAAGACTGTCTAGGGAGACTTGGAAGAGATGACCAGTTCTTTGAAATGGATAGTTGGCAAAATAATGAGGGTCATGAAGAAAAAAAAAGTGGGACAAATGAAAGAAACCTATCCAAAAGAATCAGAAGAATAAAATGACCTGACAAAGGAGATAAAGTAAATGTAAAATGTTTAGTGAGTTATGGAACACAATAATTGAGACTACTAATGGTGAGACACAAAAAATTAAAAGAAAACACCTAAATGTTAGAGTTAAAGAATACAGTGGTTGGACTATATTTTTTGTTTTTTGACAGCCTTGTTATTTCTACTAGTAAATGTTTATTTTAGTTTATTTATCTTCCATTATAGAGTGAATATTATCATCTTGGTCTATTTAAAAGTATGTAATAATGATTTGTTGTTTTTTTATTAGCTACAAAATAATATAGGTAACACAAATGTGCATGCCTTCCTTCAGGTACTAGTTTAAATGAGAGGTTAGTTCTAAATAAGAAATATATATATATATATATATATATATATATATGAACAAATATTACAAATATTTAAACTTACAAAAATATTGAAATGTTTCTGTCAGGTCTTAAAAATGGTGTAGTCCTGTGCAAACCCAAGTTGATGCATGATCTCTAATGTAATAGTGTTGATAGGCATGGTTGTTAAGTCAGGGTGTAAGGCTCTCAGTAATTGAATAAAACTTTCTTTCCATGACTGAATTCTTTTCTTGAGGAATAGAGCCAACTACCATGAAGGATGTTGTCTAGTAAGGATGCTTGCTGTTCATCTTCCACACTGTACCTATTCTCTCATTACTTTCTTAGTAAGAACTTCAGGTGTGGCCAATTCTTAGTCATTATAGCCTTCAGCACTGTGAGCCTTTTTCCTTGACAAATTACCTACCAATAATGATGCTGTTGCAGAAATAGAAAGAACCCCATGATCTTACTTTCAGTAAAATATTGTGGATTTTTCTTTCAATTGTGGAGATGTATGTTCTAAGGTATAGATATAGAAGGTTTCAACTATTCCCTGGAAATCAGGGTGTTGTGGAGTATTGTGTTAAGATATGTTACATTCATTTATGCTGTGGAATATTTGTTTAATAATGAAAAGATGTGTTGCATTCTTTTATGTTGCATTTGTTTAACTCTGTGAAGTTGTGCTACTTTCCTGTGTAAAACTCCTGATTGGTATACTAAAAGCTGAACGGCTAATAGCTAGTCAGGAGAGGGATAGGAGGGGTTGCCAGGCAGAGAATAAATAGAAAGAGGAGAGAAGAGCAAGGAGTGAAAAATGGAGGCGAGGCAGATGCCAGTGGCAAGCCACACAGACTTGGTATAGAGTAATAAATAAAGAAAGGTATATAGAGTAGATGCTGTAGGAGGCCACTTGTTCATTTCCCGGCCACCCAGACTCCCAAAATAACCACACAGAAACTGTATTAATTAAATCACTACTTGGCCAATCACTATAACATATTCCTAGCAAGCTCTTACATATTAAATTATCCCATTTCTATTATTTTATATTTTACCATGAGGCTTGTGGCCTACCGGCAAGGTTCCAGCTAGCAGCTCACATCTTTCACCTCTGGTGGCTCCATGGCCTCTCTTTCCTCTGTGACAACTGCAGACTCAGCCTTTCTTCTTCCCAGAATTCTCCTGTCCTGGTTGTCCCGCCTATACTTCCTGCATGACTACTGGCCAATCAGCATTTTATTAAAGCAATATAAGTGACAAATCTTTACAGGGTAGAAGACCATTGTCCCACACCAAGTAGAGAAGGAGAAAAACCCAGAGGCAAAAGGCAGATGAGATAATTTAAGTTAGAAAAGCTGTCTAGAAATGATACAAACTAGGACAGCTATTTGTAAGAGTAAAAAAAAGAGAAAAAACCAACTTCACCAGAGGCTATGATAAATGATTGGATTACAGTTCCCTTTTACTATAAAATATGTTCCCATATTTGGAAATATTAGAAGATGTTTGTGCATTTTTATTTTAAAACATAAGGTCTTGGTTGTTTGTATGTACATGGGAGTAACTAAGGAGACCAGAAGAGGGTATTGGCTCACTCAGAGTGGAGTTACGGGTGCTGTTACCAACCTCATGTGGAAGGGTGAAGCAAGTGCTCTTAACAGCTGAGTTCTCTCTCCAGCCTCTGTATTTCATTAATATATTTTCTATTTTTTAGGAAGAATTTTATTTTATTATTGACAAACCATACTTACATTTATTTTTTTATTGTTCTTCAATTTATTGGGAATTTTAATCATTCAGCTGTCCATGAGGATGTTAATGTCATTTTATTTTAAGTCCTGGATAATGCATTAATTTCATTGAATGTATATATTAATCTTGAGAGTTTTATAGTCCAGGAATATGCCAGGCTTTTAATTTTCTCAGATATAACTATATGTCACATAAGTTTTTATGGTGGTTATAATTCAAAAGTTTTATTTTTCTTATTAAATTGATACCTGTTTAAAATCATTTTTGCCAGGGTCTAATGTACCCATAAAATGTCCTCAAACACAGTTGATAGCCACAGTTGGCCTGGAACTCCTGATCTCCATGCCTCTACTTCCCTAGTGCTGGAGTTCAAGGCATAAACCAGCAGCCAATTGAAACTGATTCTTACATATTTTATATTTTAATATGACATAAACCATGATATAATCCTTCCCACTTTCACTGTTAAGCAGATTTATTCTTTAAGTGTTTTCTTGTATTAGTCAACTTTATTCTTTGAGTTCTAAAATGTTTTATTTTGTTAAAAAGTATCACGGATTTTTCTTTAAAAAACTATTTATTTGAAGCAGGATTGAACTGAAGTACATACAGTTGTGGTCGATAATATCCTTTAAGCTCCTTTATTAAAGTAAGTTTCCCTTTTTACCGTCCTTCCTTTCCCTGTTGTTCTGTCGCTTCTTAAAATAGAAAGTGTTTTATTTATTCTTTGAAAATGTAATACTTGTAAACAATGTATATGGATCATATGTAACCCATACTCCCCAGGCTACCCCTAGCATATTCTCTCTTCATTTCAGATTGCTTCAGATCCTTTCCACTCCCTGCTATCCCCCTCTCTCTTTCTGTGCGTGTGTTTGTGTGTACGTGTGTGTGCACTTATTTTCATCAATGTCATGTTACTAATCTCCACATTACCTGCCCTTCTTTTTGTTTGCAGAGAGAGATTTGACTAAGCTATGGGTATAAGGATAAATATTCAGAATGTAGCATTATACCATGTCTATTTATCAAAACAACAGTTGTAGATTTCACTTATGAACCTAGGATCTCCTGAACTATAATAGTATATTATTGTAGTATAGAATCATTGTAGTATATCGTGTTTTAACAAATAAAGCTTGCCTGCAGATCAGAGGACAAAGCAGCTATACTGGTCAGCCATAAAGGCCAGAGAGTGATGGCACATACCTTTAATCTCAGAGGCAGAAAGATATTTGTGAGTTCAAGGCCACCCTGGGCTATACAAGATTGAATCTGTCTAAAAGACAAACAGATTTCACACAAAGGTGATCCCAGCACTTGGAATTACACACCTTTGATCCCAGCACTTGGAATTACACACCTTTAATCCCAGCACTAGAGAGGTAGAGACTGGAGTGATATGGCTGGGAGGAGAGAGGAATATAAAGGGGAAGAGACAAGAAGTCAGTGGACTGTGGAGTGTGGACTCTCGGGTTTGGCAGTTTGAGGATGACCCTTTCAGTCTGAGCATTGGTAGGGCTGGAAGTTCTCTCTAGAGGTTGGCTGCTTTGGTTTTTTTTTTGTTTTGTTTTGTTTTGTTTTGTTTTTATCTTTAGGTTGAACCCCAATATCTGTCTCTGGGTTTTTGTTTTTCATGGTACACTGAAACATTGTTTTTGACAAGGGTTATGAGACATGAATTCTGTTCTGTACATCAATCCCCAAATGCTATTCAAAAGCATATGGTTAGCATCATAGTCTCCATGTCATTATTGGAGTAGTGGGTACATATTTCCTGGCAAGTTAATCAGTATTGGATTATAAGGTATTTTTATTTCATCAATAAGAATACATTTGTTCTATTTTCAAACATTTACATGTGTCTATCCTATTTTATTTTATTCAGCTTGTTTTCTTATTTAATTATCTGAGTAAATGAATCATAGTGACAGACTATCATTACTTTTCTGGAACATTTCATACTTTTCTAAAGAAACTATTGATCTGCTGGGTGGTGTTGGCACATGCCTTTAATCCCAGCACTTTGGAGGCAGAGGCAGGAGGATTTCTGTGAGTTCAAGGCCAGCCTGGTCTAAAAAGCAAGTTCCAGGACAGCCAGGACTGTTACACAGAGAAACCCTGTCTCAAAAAATTAAAAAGAAATTAATCTTATTTTCTAAAATTTGTAATTGCTTACTTCTCTATGGGTTGATAAAAATAATGTAATACTTTTCATGGTGGGTCCTCTTTCCCTCCCAGCCTGTTGGCCACCAGATTGAAAGTGCAAGAGGCAGTAGAGGTGACAGAAGGTTTTGTATGCAACCCATGGGCACGAATGGAGACAGCTCTCTATGAGACATACTTTTGTGAATCAGCTCAACTTTATTTCAGAATGTAAGGAATACAGAGGACTTGGGAGCCTGGGAGCAAACCCTAATTTGCATTAAGTGCCATGCTCCTATCACAAGGCTTAGTTTGTGTCAGTAGGGTCCTATAGAACTCTTAGCACAAATCTTTTCGCAGGAATCTGTACCAAAATTCAAGCTAAAGATGAATCAGGCATCTAGCTTAGAGATAGGCATCTGGATATGTAGATAGATAAGGCTTAATTTGTTTTTATCATGGAATGTCTTATATTTTCCATCTATTGTGATCTAAAGTTTTGCATGGTAGCACAGTCTGGGCTGTCATCTGTAGTCTCTTAGAAGTCAGGCCCTCCTGGCTTTTAAAGTCTCCATTGAGAAGTCAGTTGTTATTATGATAGGTCTGACTTACTTAGTCTTTATTCCCTCCAGTTTTTAATATTGCTTCTTTGTTTTGTATGTTTAGTGTTAGGATTATTGTGTACTGGGGGCAATTTCTTTTCTTGTCTGATCTATCTGGTGTTCTGTATGCTTCTTGTATCTTAATGGGCTCTCTGTTCTATAGATTAGTAAAATTTTCTATGATTTTGTTTAAAATATTTTTTGTCTTTTACCTGTATTTCTTCTTCATATATTCCTATTATTCTTTGGTTTGGTCTTTTTATAGTACCCCTGAATGTTTTGTACCAGGATTTTCTTAGATTTAACATTTTGACTGATATATCCAAATTTTCTTTTTAAATCTTATCCTCAGTGCCTGAGATAATCTCTTGTAGCTCATGTATTCTGTTTGTGAATCTTGCCTCTGTGGCTCTTGTGCAAGTTCCTAAATTTTTTACTTCCAGATTTCCTTTAGTTTGAATTTTCTATATTGATTCTATTTCTACTTACAGGTCTAAAACTGTTTTATTCATTTCCTTTCTTTGCTTGTATCTTTTATTTTTTCAAAGATTTTCAAAGGTGTTTATTAATATCCTCTTGAAAGATCTCTATCACATTTATAAATGCTATTTTAAGGTCTTTATCTTATGTTTTAGTTATGTTGGATTTCCCAGGGCCTACTTTAGAATTGCTGTTGGAGTCTAACGGAGACATTGTGCTGGCTGTTGTTGATTGTGTTTTACACTGTAGTCTAGGCATCTGGGTTGGGAATTGTAATTCTCAGTGCTGACACCTGCTTTTGCCTTTATTGGGTGGGTATTTTGTTTCTTGGCTACTTTTCTCTCTGGTTCTTGGGAGTGTGTGTTGGCTGTATGTTCCCTGGTAGGAAAATCTTCTGTGATGCTTCCAGATGTGACCCCTAGGACTTTTGTTCTGGATTGAATGTATTTCTCGTTATTGGGGACTGACTCTTAGGATTAAGGACAGGTTACAAGCACAGGGTTCACAGTGGGGAGGAAGGCAGGGTGTTCTAGGATCTGCTTAGTACCATGTGAGCACGGATAGAGAGTGAGTGTATACCACAGCAGGTAGTCTGCTCCAGAGCTTTGGGTGAGATATGGTGGTTGGATTTTGAGGGCACAGAGGAAATGTGAAAATCTATGTCTTTCCTGGCCCAGAAATAGTCTGAAGGTTCTCAGGAAATGTCTACTGGAGTTGTTGTCTGCTATAAAAATTCTAGCTTCTTTTTGTCTGTCTGTCTGCCTTATCTGTCTATCTATCTATCTATCTATCATCTATCTATCTATCTATCTATCTATCTATCTATCTATCTATCTATCTATCTATCTATCATCTATCTATCTCCATCTACCTATCTGTTATCCTCACAAACTCATAGCCAATGTGCCAATACTCACAATGTCTTTAAATATTGATAAATGTCTCATACCCAGGATACAAAAATAGTACTAGTTCAGAGCTATAGTATAGCAAAAATCTTGAAATTTTCCTGCAGAAAGCATGCCTCAGTGTTTTAGTCAGTGTTTCTATTGCTGAAACAAACACCATGACCAAATGCAACTTGTGGAGAAAAGGGTTTATTTGGCTTAAATTTCCACTTTACTCTTCACTATTTCAGAAACCAGGATTGGAACTCAAACAGGGTGAAATCCTGGAGGCAGGAGCTGATGTGGAGGACATGGAGAGGTGATGCTTACTCAGCATGACTCGCTCAGCTTGCTTTCATATAGAACTCAGGACCCTCATCCCAGGTCATCACAACCCATAATAGGCTGGGCTGTCTTGTATTAGTCACTAATTTAAAAAAAAATTCTATAGGCTTGTCTGTGGCCACACCTTATGAAGATTTTTTCCCAACTGGGTATCCTTCTTCAGATGACTGTAGATTGACAGTCAGTATAATTAGCATATACAAAACTTCTATACATATGTGACAAAATTTAAATTTGTCATTTGATATATTGTCTTTAATACTACAGTGCTAAGTTTATGATTGGCAGCTACTGTGAGAACTATCCTCAGCTTGCATTATACATCACTACTCTGAGACCTGCTTAAACAAATAGGAAGACTAGGAACTGTTCAGCTACTAATTGTCTGTGAAGGAGTATATAAACTATGTAACAATAAGCTTCACACTCTACTAAAACTTGAAAGCCTAGAGATACCTGAGGTATTCATAAAATTCCTGTACACACAGAAGAAATATCAGCCAAGTAAAATGTAAACTCCAAGATAATTCAATTTCACTACTGGTCTAACTTTTAAACCTATTGGTTTCCTATACCTCTTTCATACTTTAAGTATTAAATTATTCTAAATTATACTGCTTTTTTAGATGTTTCAATGACATATTAAAGGAGACTTAAATTATTAAATAAAATTAGTTGCTCCTACTTGTATTTTCACTTATCTTCAAAAAGTGTGATTTACTTTGGGAAGCAAAAAAAAAAAATAGTCACCCCACCAGTGCACCAACTCTTCAAAATTTGTTCTTCATCATGTAACTGGTGTCAAACCCAGCCAACAGTGGGTTCATCTACAAAGAGGAAATTTTGAGTATGTGAGCTTTGTCAGTGTCCCTGCTTTGAGCATATTTCTAATTTGCATTTATGTGGGCATGGCAAAGCAAAAAATTTATCTGTTAAGAATAACTGCCATAATAATCATTTCCGAAATCTGCTGAACTGATCCTCACATGTCTACCCAGATGGTGAAGTGGTGAAATGGAACACAGGGCACCTCAAGGCAGTTGTTGTTCTTCAGAAGATTTCTATGTGGAATCACACCTGATCAAAGCCTTGTGTCTGCACTATAACTCAAAAAGATATTTTCACTGTTACCCACAAAATGTAATAGTAATTTGCTGTGGATCAGCTCTTCTGTTCAAATACAAGTATGGATTTTTACTGATGGTACAAGTCCAAGTGTATTATAGGCTTTGCTCGAGAAATACCTTACAAGCAACACCCACTTCTTTGCTCCTGAGCCTCTCACATTATAAATCCCTATACTTTCTGTTCTAGTGCACTGAAATACATAGTTTGGGCTGCAAAACAACACATGCCAGGAAGATCAGAGGGAAAGAGGAGGTTATGTGTGAAGAAGCTGGGAAGAGTGGAGGGAGGGGAAACTATGAATGGGATATATTACATAATTGAAGAATCTATTTTCAATAAGAAACCAACAAAAAAATTTTAAAAATGTTTAGAATGTTCAAAAAAGAAATTTGTTCTTACAGTTCAAAATCCCTTTGAATTACAAATAGCTTATAAACAAAACAGAAAGGAAATATTTATGTTAGTAAGGATATTTAAAATAATAAAATACAAGATGTGGCATAATATTTTTCAAATTCTTATTGCAAATAATTTAATTTTCATACAGTATATTTTAGATCACTTTTTCCCCTTCTGCATGTCTTTCCAGATTCTTCCCACATCTTCACCCAATCAATGCGTTCTTTTTCTCTCACTTAGAAAACAAACAGGCAAATAAACAAACAACACCTCCCAAAAAGTATAAGAAACACATATGAACACAGACACGTACCGTCCCCACCCCAACTTCATAAAAACACAAAATCAGCTATTATAATACTCAAGAAAAAGTACAAACAAGGAATATGAGACCTAGCATATTTCCAAAACTACTGAGTTTAGATTGTGTTGACCATTCACTGCTGGGCATGGACCCTGTCCTTAAGTATTTATTTGTTTATTTTTTATTCATTTTACATTCAACCATATTCTCCCTCTCACCCCTACTCTCCCCCCACCGCCACCTGCATACTCTGCAGAACACCTCCTATCAGCTGTTCTCAAAGGGTAAGGCTCCCATGCTGGAGTCAACAAAACCTGGCACATTAAGTTGATTCAGGACCAAGCCCCTCCCCCAGCCTTGAATACTAATTTTTCATTAGCAAGCTGTTGTCAATTGGAGGTAGCATCTTGATAAAGAATGGGAGATCATATCTTCACTTTGCCTTCTCAGTGCTCTGATTCCATCTGTCTTTGTCCTGTGTGGGCCCTATGCATGCCGCCATGGTCTCTGTGAGTTCACATGTATGTCAGTCCTGTTGTGTCTGGAAAACACTGTTCCTTGGTAGCACCCATCCGCTCTGGTTCTTACAGTCTTTCTGCCCCCTCTTCTGAGGGGAGGGGTCGATGAAGATGTTTATGTAGGAATGAGTGTTCCAGTCTATCACTTCCTGTACCTTGTCCAGCTGTGGGTCTTCATATTAGCACCCATCCACTGCAGGAGGAAGCGTCTCTGGTAATAGATGAGTGAGACATTGGTCTTATTTGTCTTTTTATAACATAATCTTTACTCTTTCATTTGCATGACATTTTTAATGTACTAGTACATTGTTAAATCTTTTCAATTTTAAGCATATAACACTAACTGCAATTTAACACCAGTTCCCATGAGAACCGGATTCCGACACTTGCAGACAATTCAGCACCCATAGCCTAACTGTTGTAACTCAGTCATTATCATGCAACTTCTAAACTCTCAATATAAGCAAGCTACTAAGTTTCTTATAAATGTTTCTCTCTCTCTCTCTCTCTCTCTCTCTCTCTCTCTCTCTCTCTCTCTCGTCTACTGTGTGTTTCCTCTTCATTTTCTTCTTATTTCTTCACTTTTAAATGGAAAGATCTAGATGAACTAACAAACCATTTTTTTCTGGGTAGAAATGTGATAAGTAAAAATCTCTTTTCTAATATTGATTTGATATTGACAATAAGCTTAGTTCTTAAAAGTGTGGATTTGCTTTAAAATTGGATTAGAAGTTTATTTCATGACCAAAATATAAAGTGTTAATTTTGATTGGCTTTGGTGCATTAATCATAATCTTTGGGAAACAGAAGCAGGGGGATTACAAGTCAGAACCTGCCTGGCTGATGCAGCAAGACTTAGTCAATATTTAAAAATTTATACATTTGTATAATTTATCTTTATTGTAACCATCCTTAATTCCACATTTAATTCTCTACACCCTCAAAAAAATCTCCCTCCAAGCTTAAAATACTTCTTCTGTAATAAGCTATTTGTTGGCTTTTAACCGACTGAGTACAATTTGTGCTGTCCATATGTACATGGGGTAGGGATCATCTCCTGGGCATGGGAAACCTATCTGTGTCCTCGGTCCTAAGAAATGCGATTTTGTCTTCCTTTGTAGCTATAAACTGCCAATCCCTCCCTCAGAGAGGAAATATGTAAAAGATGTTCATTTACACAACAAATAGCATCTTCCTTACACATAAACAATTCACAAATTCAGAAACCAAAACAAGACAGAAATCTATATTTATTCTCACTCCCACAATTCAATAATCAATGCTAAAGTGACTGTAAGTAAGTATTACAGTAAGATTTAGGAAGCTAATAGGTTTGGAAACTGAAAGTTCAAGACTGGGCCTTGCTTATTTGACCTAAGTGTGTATCCCCTTGGCTGGATTGTAATATGGAAGCATTTATGCAAGGAATTTATTTTAAAGGAAGCCAGAGAGATTCAGAGCCCAAGCCAGCCCCTGAGAACTGACCAAAGACCAGAGATCAGAGAGATATCCACTATTCCCTTCTGAGGGTTACATCCCATAAACTAATTGCTTCCTACAGACATGACATATTAATGGTTTTCTCATCTTAATGTCACATTCTGGATCAAGGTCCCAGCTCATGAGCTTCTGGTAACTATGGCAAAACACATAAAAACTATAGAAATTCCTGAATGGTATTGTAGTGTGGATATGTAGTGTACCCCCAAAAGTTCAACAATTGGTGGTACTACTGAGATATAATTAATAATTTGATCATGAGAAGGCAAACATTATTAATGAATTAATTCACTAAATAATAATTAAGTCGACCTCAGTGGATGCCTAGCTGAATGAAATAGTCCCTTGAAAAGTCTGTGTTACAAATTCTATCATCTTTCTATCATCTATCTGTCTATCTATCTATCTATCTATCTATCTATCTATCTATCTATCTATCTATCTATCATCTATATGTCTATGTATCTATCTATCATCTATCTGTCTGTCTATCTATCTATCATCTATCTATCTATCTGTCTATCTATCATCTATCTATCTATCTATCTATCTATCTATCTATCTATCTATCATCCTCTTCCTTCCTTCTTTCCTTCCTTTCTTTCTGATATAGAGTGAGCTGCCTCACTCTAACACATGTTTCTGCCATCATGTGTTATGCAGTCTCAAGCTTCAAACTAATAGCTGCAAGTTTGGCCACACATAATGACAAGCTGGAACCCCTGAAATCATTCATCAAAATAATTCTTTCCTCCTTTTAACTGATAAACAGCATTAGTAAGCGAAACAATTCAGTTCTGACTCTTAAGTGACTGCACATTTGTAAATTTGAAGATAGACCTGTAACTAAAGCCTGGTTTTATCCTCTGAATATCAGAATTCATAATACTACAGAGTTACATTAGTAAAAGTTTTTTATGTGAACCAATAATCTGTGTCATACTAATCTAATTAAATAACCACTGAGAACATGGAGTTATATTTTAAGTATATTAGTATTATAGAAGGATAAAAATTAATTTTAATTTAAAATTAACTAGTTACATAAGGAAGTGCCTAAAATACTGGTCATTGCACTCTTAAAAGATTAACTGATATTACCAGAGAAATTGCATTGTGATTAAGATAGTAATCTATTATTCTTCATGGTATTAGCAAAGATCAAATATTTGCCAAGGCATTATAAGATTACCTTTCTTGTAAATTTATCATGTTAAAGAAATATATATTTTTATATTAAAAAGAAAAATTAGCAAACATGATAATAATTATTTAGCCTTAAATATTAATGGTTTGATCTTTCACTTTCTCTTCAAAATATAACCTAATAAAATGTGAAATTTTCAATTTAAAATTTTTGCTCTTCTAACATTATTTTAAAGGAACTTTATCACCTGTTTTAAGACTATATTAAGCCATTGTAAGTACAGCTTGTAATAACAATTTGAGAAATTATTCATAATTAGGGAAAACATTTATTTAAATATCTAAGATTGATATGAACCGTATTATAATAAGAAATAAGAACACTATCAGCAATAGTGAGGAAATATATTCTGTCCCTCAAGTCAGCAACAATAGTCGTGCATCTGTGGGAAAATCAAATACCTGCTCTGGGTCTTGGTTTCTTGCTTTCAAAGGAAAAACAAATCTATACAATACATTTAGTTTTATAAGTCTCCTTTCCTGTTCTCAATTTTAAGTCCAAGAAATATATTTAAAACATAGCTGTGTTGCTTTCCACAGTTGTAGTTACTAGGACTTGGATCTTTATGGAAGAATTAATAGGTACCCTGAGGCAGTTTTATTTAACTGGGACAATTTGTCAAAGAGTCTTTGAGACCTTGTTGTTGAGCATGATCAGAGACAGGCAAAAAATACTTGGATTTGCCTTGTAATAACTTGTAAAGGAGAGTGCTTAGCTTAGAGTAGCGCTATAAAACACTCAAAACAGCCCTAGAAATGAGCTAGGCAGAAAACAGATGAAATATTAACCATGATGAGAATTTAAGAAGGTTCAAAAGTCAAATTGGAAGTCTAAGTACAACCTGTGCATTTAGATTTTTAACAATAAGAATTATGGTGCAAAACTGCAAAGAAAATCTTTAAATTATTGGTTGATGGTAGAGATGAACTTCATAGGAGGTAGTTCCATCTTAACAAATGTATAATTTGGTCATGATATCACTAGTCAAAACTAGGAGAAAAACCAATGCTGTTTATGAACTGTGAATATATGAAAGAAGAATGATCCTTTTGGATAAAAAATTATTTGTAAAGAACCATGAATGCCATAAAAATGAAAATCTAATGTTTTAAGAAGTTAAATTGAAAGAGGAATTAAAGTGTTTTCCATAGTCTTTAACTGTGGTTGCATCTATGTTTATAAATACAACCTACCGAGTTCATTTAGTTTTCTCATATTGTAGCTGGAGTTTTCCTGTCCTGAAGCCACTCTCAAATAAACACTCAGAGGCTTAATATTAGTTACAAATGCTTGGCCAATAGCTCAGGCTTCTCACTAACTCGTACAACTTAACCCATTTCTATTCATCTATGTGCTGCCCTGAGGCTACTGGTTTTAACCTCTAACCCATTCAGTGTGCCCTATTCATTCTGGTTGGTGAGTCTAGACTCTGCCTTTTTTCCTCCAAGCATTCTTCTAGTTTGGTTCTCTGTAGTGATATTTCAATTGTATTTTAATAAATAAGGACTGCCTGAAGATATGAGAGTAAAACAATCCCACTGTTCAGCCTTATAGATACAGGTTGTGTGGTAACACACACCTTTAATGTCTGTGGTGTATGCCTTTAATCCTAGTCTTAGAGAAAAATATAAGATGGGGGTAGGAGAGCTCTCAGACACACAGTCTCTTTCTGAGATTCCAGGAGGCAGGATCGTCACCTCAGATTGAGGTAAGAACAGTGGCTGGGTGTTTTGTTTCTCTGATCTTCAAACTGAGCTCCAATTTCTAACCCTGAATTCTCATTTAATAGTGCTTCATCTCTCCTGCCCAGCCTTATTCTGCTCAGCTCTTGGTCAGTCATCTTGTCTATTAAGTCAACTACAATGACATATATGCACACAGTGTAAAGGAATATTCCACAGCATATATGTCTTTAGGAATGACATTTAGGAGTTCAATAACTTATCCAAGAGCTCAACCCTAGAGAAGACTGCTCATTCCTCTATCAACAGCCATTAGTTTCCTGTAGCTTTTCATCTAGGGATGGAACCTTGCAACAATTCTCCCATTCACTCTTGCATGTATATTAGCATTCTCTAAGAAACAGAACTAATAGAATTCACACACACACACACACACACACACACACAATCCATACACACACACACATACTATATGTTTTATAAGATTGGTTTGCAGGCTATGTGTGGTCACGATAGTTCAACAGTAACTCTGTCCTGAGCGAGAGTTCATGAATTCAGTAGATTTACAGTTCAAGACACTGGTTGGCTCAGCAGTTACAATCTTGTGTTAGAGACTGGGAAACTCCCAGGAAGCTGAGGTCTTCATTCCATGTTGGGATGCTAAAAAAGTAGGTTCTAATGCCACCTAAGGAATGCCTCAGCAACAGGATAGATGAGCTTGCCGGCGAGAGTCAGGACAAGTAGACAAAGAATAAAATTTCCAGCAAGAGTTGGAGACAGCCCTACTCTCACTGTTATTCCCACAAGAAGATCAACCTATACAATTTAGCATATATGCAGAGAACCTAGGTCAGACCCATGCATGTTCCCTGGTTGTCAGTTCAGTCCCCAGGAGCTGTTATTAGTTGAGCCCAAGTTAGTTGACTGAATTTTTTTGTGCTATCCTTAACCCTTCTGGCACCTCCAATCCTCTCTCCGCATCTTTTTGCAGAATTTCCTGAAATTTTCCCAATGCTTAATGTATGGCTATGAGTCTTCATCTGCTTACATAAGTTGATGGATGTCACACACCTCTATGATGACAGTTGGGTTAGGTACCAATCTGGTCACAGGAGATGGTCAGTTCAAGCTATTTATCTGCTATTGCTAGGAATCTCAGCTATTGTCATCCTTGTGGATAACAGGGAGATTCACTTGAGTCAGGTTTTTACCTGACCCTGAAATGCACCCCATTTCCAGTAGTCGCTTTCAATATTCTCCCCTCGGACCCCCACCCCCAACCTGATTGTTCATGTTCCCATCCCCACTGACCCTCAGTCTACTCACTCTGTTCCCAGGGAGATCTGAATATTGTGTGATGTTTTACTCTTTTGGCTTTTGGTGAGCCCACTACCCAGCTCCAAGATAAATCACACACAGAGGCTTATTCTTAGTTAGGAATGTCAGGAATATTTGACTTGTTTCTAGCCAGTTTTTCATATCTTTAATTATCCCATTTACCTTTTGCCTTTAGGCTTTTTTCTTTTCTTCTATATATCTTTGTTTCACTCTTTCTCTGTGATGGGCTGGGTGGCTGGGTGGCTGAGTGACTGACCCCTGACATCCTCCTCCCTTTATTCTCTCCTTACTCCTCCCTCTTCTGCATTTCACCTTCTATTTATATCCTTTGCCTGCCAGTCCTGCCTAGCCTTGTTTCTGCCTCGCTATTATTGACCATTCAGCTCTATATTCGACCTTCAGGTGTTTTAGAAAAGCACCTTAATAGAGCTTCACAGAGTTAAACAAATGCAACACAAACAAAAGTAGCATACCTTAAAATAATATTCCCCAACATTTCCCACTATTTTTCTAAACAAAAATGAAAAGTTTTAACTTTAACATAGTAAAACTCTATACAATAAAAAACATCATCAAATAAAGATTACATTCACAATTTACTGAATTCCAATTCATTTGTATCTGGTAAATTTAAAGAAAATAATCTATAATCTATCTTATTTTAGTAACTCCAAAACTTTATTCCTAACTTACTTTATTATCACATCTAAGGAAAACTGCAACTTTAACTATCTAGTCTTTAATTCCATCAAGAAGGATATAATATTTTTAAATAAACAAAAAGTATATTTCAAATAACTTCAAAAATCTCTGGAAATGACAGAGACATTTCACTGGCTGGACAGTCACCCGAAGTTCCCTTGCAATATTGGGGCATCCATCTTCAGCCTACAGGCCCACAGTATCTGGCAGACTTTTCAATGAAACTGGAAATTTGAAAGACTGTCCCACCTATATTGGCAGTTTGTCAGTAACTTTCATCTGTGTCCTGCGGAATGTCTGGAAGTTTCTCCCGGGAAGTAGGAACCCTGAAGGACCATCCTACCATGTTTTCCTGCTTGTCTAGTTTATGCAACAAACTGGCAAACAGTCCAGGCAAGAGCAGCTTTTGGCTCAAATGGTTAGTCTTGCCACATTGAAAGCAAATTCCATGAAGAGTTTTGTGATGCTCACCACCTCTGATGTCAGTTGTTGCTACCATGGGCAGAAGTGTCTCATTTTCATGAAAATCCCCAAATTAACAAAGCAATTTAAATGCCAAATTCTTTAGGTCTTTGAAAGGTTTGAAGACCATCTATCTATCTAAAGCATATCTCTGTATGATCTGGAAAACATATCTAGCATATCTACTAATTTGATTATTATAGATAACTGACTACTGAACTATGTTTCTTGATTATCCTAAATAGTACATAATAATAGCCTTCAAAAAACTAGAATTTCACCTTACATTTTTAAATGAATTTCATAGATACAATACTTTAAAGAAGAGTAGAAACATATATACAATATGTTGTAACAAAATAACCTTAAATTAGTATCATCTTTACGTGACTTTTGTCTTTTATTCTTACTGTCTCTTTAAAATCTTTATTTTTTTTATCTCTTTATTCTTTTCTGTAACTGCGTACACCCATTTTCTTTCTTTCTAAAGTCTACATACGTTGTAAAACACACTGTGCGGATAGATACTGCTTGTTTGTTCCTAGTTGCCCAGACCCAAAATAATCACACAGAGCCTGTATTACTTACAACACTGCTTGGCCAATAGCTTAGGCACTTTCCTGGCTTACTCTTATATATTAAATTAACCCATTTCTATTAATCTGTGTATCGGTACGTGGTTGTGGCCTACCAATAAGTTTCCATCAGGTATGACTCCTGCAGTGGCTCCATGGTGTCTCATTAACTCCACGTACTCTCTGTATATATCTTTTCCAGCCTGACTATATTATATTAAGCCATTGGCCAAAAGCAGCTTCTTTCTTAACCAATGGCAATAAAACATATTCATAGCATTGATTCCAGTGTTGATGAGGGGAATCCCACATCAACACTGGAATCTATTTATAAGTTTTTTTTTCAGGTGGACCTTCTTTACTGCATATCTTTTAGCCTTATTTGACCACCCAAGCAAATTTTAGACTGTTAAGTTACACATGGATCCTCTGTATGCTCTGTAGGCTTGCCCACCTACTCTTGGGTCAGGTCCTGAAAGTCAATCCCAAAGCATGTAGCTAGTTCAAAGTGTATAATCAGAAACTGCATTCAACCCTTTGGAGGTCTAGAATTCTCATGTTTGTGCTGTGGCAGTCATTTTTACTTCAATTTTTTGTTTCTCCTTAACATACTGGCTGCTCAAGGGCTCACAAGCGGGCATAAACTTTTAAGGGAACCATACAATATTTTTTCAGCTTTCCCAGGCACTGCATGGAAATATGGGCCCACGTTAGTACACCAAAATGTCGTGTGATGTTTTTTACTCTTTTGGCTTTTGGTAGATCCACCACCCAGCTCCAAAATAAATCACACACAGAGGATTATTTTTAGTTATAAATGCCTGGCCTCAGCTTGGCTTGTTTCTTTCCAGCTTTTCTTTAGTTAAATTATCCCATTTACCTTTGCCTCTAGGCTTTTTCTTTTTTTACTTCTGTATATCTTACATTCAATATGTCTCCATGGCTGACTGGGTGGCTGGGTGACTGGGTGGCTGAGTGGCTGACACCTGACATCCTCCTTCCCTTGTTCTCTCCATGGTTCTTCCTCTTCCTTGTATCTCCTTCTATTTATACTCTCTGAATGTGATTCCTGCCTATTCTTGCTAGTCTTGCTATTGGCAATCCAACTCTTTATCAGGTCATTAAGTATTATAGACAAAGTAACACAGCTTCACAGTTTTAAACAAATGCAACACAAACAAAAGCAACATCCCTTAAAATAATATTCCCCAACATTTGACTGTCTCCCCCATGAACCCATCTTGTTCACTCTGGATTGTAGCATAGTCATCTTTTATTTTAATGCTAATGTCTACTTGTGAGCCAGTCCATACCACCACGGTTTGGAACACTACTCCTCATATTGAGCTGCCTTACCTAGCCTTAATATATGGATGATGAAAGAGGTCCTTCTGTATTTCTGTTGCTTTCTTTGGTTGAATAAAGAGACTGCATTGGCCTTTTGATAGGGCAGCCCTTAGGTGGGTGGAGTAGACAGAACAGAAATCTGGGAAGAAGGACAGACAGGCAGACACCATGGTTTTCCTGCCCGAGATGGACGCTGGTTAGACTCATGCTGGTAAGCCACAGTCAAGTGGCAATACACATTAATGGAGATGGGTTAAATTAATATGTGAGAGTTAGCCAATAAGGGGCTGGAGATAATGGACCAGGCAGCATTTAAATGAATACAGTTTCTATGTAATTATTTCAGGGGTTAAGCTAGCCTGGCACCAGGAACGCGGTCTGCACCTCTTACTACAAATTGGCGCCTCGACATGATGAAATAAATCTACTTAAAAACCTGAGAGGGCTTAAAAAGGAGAGAGAGTTTAACACAGCATTTTGCTGTTTGCTGGGGCATGCCACAGAGAGATTTCCTGACTTGGCAATAGCAGCAGGAAAAAAGCTGTGCCATTTTAAAACGAGGCTTCCTGGGCTCTGCTACTGGTGCAATCTCCTGCTATGGAGCATTTGTGGCCTGGCTGGTTGTTGTGCGCACTCAGGGTCGGGAGAAAAATATTTGAGATCATGCCCATGGCTTAGCTCTTCCTACCTGGGTAGGCAGCAGGATCAGGTCAACTAGAAAGTGGTGGTTTTGAAATACCAGTGTACAGTCTGTGCCACCAGCATGACCTCTGGCTCCTGCGGGAGACAGAGCATTTCAATGGGATTTATGACTTAGGTGCTAAGGTTTGTTTGATGGCCACTAGACTCACTATGTTCCTGGAAGGGGGACATTACATACAGCGGCTAAGAGGCACAAGCGGCTCTGCCATGTTGGAATGGGTGGAGCAAGCAGGCAGTACCTCTATTAGAACTGGGATTGTAGCGTCTTAGATTCTTAAGAGCTTAGCATTTTGAAAGCGCAAAGCAAAAGTGTTCCTGGACAGTAAAGAGTTACAGATTCACAATAGGACAGTTTCAGACATAAAAGACCTCTAAATGGGTCACTGTTGAATAAAGGTAGGTAGTAGGCTTAAAAGAGAAAAGAAATAAAGAGTATAGAGAGATACATTTTAAAAAAAGGTAAAGTCTTTAAAGAGACAGTCTATAGATAGTCATAGATTTAAAAAAATTAAAGAAAAATAAGCCATGTAAAAATGGAAAATTCACAGAATGTCTGGATTATGTATTTTATTGTGATTTCTTTGAATTTTTGACTGTAAAGGAGCTAAATACAGAGAGGATTTTCATTGTATAGGCTACCGAACTAAGCCAACATATATGTTCTAAAGGTATTATGACTTCAGAATTTGGGTCTAAGGATATGATGCTTTGGAAAAGAGGTTCTTCTTTTGTTTTCACAGAAGATGAGAACCTGTGGATTGCTTCCAGACCAATAATATGGTTTCATAGATCCCGGCCTCCTAAAAGGTCAACATAAACACCTTCAGAAAATTACTTCACTCAACTGCCAACTGAGATGAACCTGGCACACAGGATACACCATAAAAGACCTGATTAACAGTGTCCCCATACAGCAGGAAGAAGTTTGGAGAAAAAAACTGCTCCCATATTCCCAAATATTATTTACAAATGTTCTTTTACATTTAAAGGGGGATATGATATAGATATGGATAATTTACATTGGCATAAATGTTGCTTTATTGATATAAATTATATATATATAAATTATATATATGTATATTTCTGCTCTTGATTAAGGTATTGTGATTGTGTAGTTCATTTAAAAATGTAATGTACAATTAGAAAATATAGGTTTTTAATGGATAATCATCGATAATAGTCAAGCTTGTAGTCATGTTAGTTAGATTTTTTAGATATATAGAGATATATTTCAGTTAAATAGGCATTCTTCCTATCTTTCAAAGACTACAGAATATGGCATATAATGTTTTAATAACTTTGGGCTTTTCATGACAAGAGACATGTCTGCTCCTGGAAGTACCAATCTACTTCAAGAGGAAGATAGGCATCAAAGAGGCTCCTTATGGAGCTGGTTAGCCATTTGGGCAAGAAACTGCTCTTGCCTGGACTGTTGCATAAACTGTCCCACAGAGAGAGGACTGCTGAACTTGCCTAAAGGTGAGATGATCCTTCAGGGTTACTGATTCATGAAAGAGTCTACAAGACATTCTGCAGGATACAGAAGAAAGTGACTGAACTGTCTTTGAAATTTCTTGATTAATGGAAATGTCTGCTGGATACTATGGGCCTATAGGCTGAAGATGGATGCCCCAACGGTACAAAAAAAATTTTGGGTGACTGTCCAGGCAGCGAGATGTCTCTGTCATTTCTAGAGTTTTGGAAGTTGCTTACTTCTTGTTTACTTAGGTAATATTATGTCATTCTGGAGTCTTTGATGGAGTTGAAGAATGGATAGTTATAGTTTTCCTTTGTTATGATAAAAGATAAAATAGATATAAATATTGTAGCTGTAATTCTTGCTTGATAACTGTTTTGTTATATGTAATTTTACTATGTTATGATAAAAGCCTTTCTTTTTTGTTTAAACAGAAAAAGGGGAAATGGTGTAGGAGGTCCTTCTGTATTTCTGTTGCTTTCATTGGTTGAATAAAGAGACTGCCTTGGCCTTTTGATTGGGCAGCCCTTAGGTGGGTGGAGTAGACAGAACAGAAATCTGGGAAGAAGGACAGACAGGCAGACACCAAGGTTTTCTTGCCCGAGATGGACGCTGGTTAGACTCATGCTGGTAAGCCACAGTCAGGTGGCAATACACATTAATGGAAATGGGTTAAATTAATATGTGAGAGTTAGTCAATAAGGGGCTGGAGATAATGGACCAGGCAGCATTTAAATGAATACAGTTTCTGTGTAATTATTTCAGGCGTTAAGCTAGCTGGGCACTGGGAACGTGGCCTGCGCCTCTTACTACATATGGAGAGGTCCTTAGGATTACTGCAACTTCAAATGCTATGTTTTGTTGATATTGATGGGATATCTACCCTTTTCTAAACAGAAATGGAAGAGGAGAGGATTGAGGGGTGGGAACACAGGGATAAAGTTTGGGGGAGAGGGACTGGGAGAAGAAGAGGGAGGGGAAACTGTAGCTGGGATGTAAAACGAATAAATAAATAAATAAATAACATTTATTAAAAAAAAACCAAAATTTCCTTTGTCTTCAGTCTTTTAGGACATTTTTCTTCCAGGAAGTATGACCCAGTTTGAGAGTGGTTCTTTGTTGTAGGAAGCCATTTGTTCATTTCCCGGCCACCCAGTCTCCCAAAATAACCACACAAATTGTATTAACTAAATCACTGCTTGGCCTATTAGCTCTAACTTCTTATTGGCTAGTTTTTACATCTTAATTTAACCCATTTCCTTTATTTTATATTTTACCACAAAGCTCATGTCCTACTGGCAAATTCTGGTGTGTCTGCCTCCAGCCGCAGCTCCATGGCTTCTCCTTGACTCTGTCTTCCTTCTCCCAGCATTCAGTTTAGTTTTCCCTGCATAGTTCTGTTCTACCTTATAAGGCCAAACCAGTTTCTTTATTAACCAATGGTAAACACAGTATACAGAGGGGAATCCCACATCAGTTCCTCCTACCTCAAGTGATCCAATCAAAACGATCATTCATAGGTGTGCCAACTACTTGGATTTGAATTGATTCTAGATGTAGAGGCTGACAACTAAGATTAAACATTACAGCCTGCCACTTGGTGTTGTTATTTGATACATGTCATACATAACTCACATAAATCAAAATTCTCATCTTCACTGAGGCAAACGACTTCCTTACATTCACAACTTGAATTGTAAATAAATCAGTTTCCTATAAACACATGTAAAATAGAGGAACCCACCAAGAACTAAGCCAGTATATACATCAAATGCTACTCAAGGTTCTTAAATTCTGCCTAGAACAGTAATCTATGTGTTTTACTCCTGTTTCATGACATATTGTTCTCTTCTCCTTTCTTTCCAAATATCATTTCTGGACTTTGGGATTGGTGGAAAATTTATTCTTACTCCTGTCTTCTACTTTTTCCCCCTCAGTTCCCAATCTTCCATTCTATTTTATTGGTCTACCTGTTTGTTTTCCTAATTTTTTGATTGTTTGGTGAGTTAATGTATGCCTACATGCTTTGATCAAACATACTCCCCAATAACTTCTCTCCCATTCTTTCTCTACTCCTGAGGTTTTATTCTCAACCTCATGTATCTTTAATTTTTAAACATGCTGTTAGTGCTGCATATATATACAGGTGTGTAAGATTACCAAATAAAGCATGAATAACCTGTCAGAACTCACATCCTAGAAGAAAGCTGATTCCCTTTGTCATACCAAGCATCAATTGCCAATAACTGCTCAGCAAGAGGAGGAACTTTATGAGTCACTCATTATCCATACTTGGACTCTGCCTGGCTGCATCTTATCACAGTTGCTGTGAATCATGTATGTAACAGCCTTGCCATGTTCTGAAAATGCTGTTTCACTGCCGAAGTCTTCCACTTCAGGCTCACTCAAGATTTCTATCACTTGTTCCTTATTTTAGGTAAAGCAAGTATTTCTCACTGCAATTTACAACTTGTACAAATATCCTGATAATGAACCAAGGAATAAAGGCCCCACACACTAGTTGGCACATATCTGAGTGAAGGCTACTACTGCTGTGGTAAAATACCAGAACCAAAGCAGCTTGGGGAGGAACCAGTTTATTTGTCTTACATTTCCACAGCAATGCTCATTGTTGAAGGAGGTCAAGACAGAAACTAAAGCAGGACCTGGAGGTAGGAGCTGAGGCAGAAGCCATACAAGAGTGTTGCTTACTGGCTTGTTCACTCTGTTTTCTTATAGAACCCATGACCATCAGCCCAGGGATGACACTGCCTACAGTGGGCTGAGCTCTCTCCCATCAAACAGTATTAAAAAAAATGTTCTACAAGCTTGTCTACCATCAGCTCTTATAGAGGCATTTTCTCAACTGAATCTCTGTCTGCTCAATTGATGCTAGCTTTTCTTGAGTGGATATAAAACTAGCCAGCACAGTACTTTAGGGACAATTTCTGTGAATTCATGCTCTTTGTGGGATGTCTCAATACTACCTTTCCACATTGGGGGAAATCTGTGTGTTCTTCTTCTCACCCCTGTGCTAATCAAGCAAACTTCTAATAGATTTTAGTAAGAGGAGTTTTAGTGAGCAGAATCCTAAACCTCTGTGAGATAATAATGGGCAGAGGCTTAAACTAGATATCCTTTCTTTGCCTGGATCTTTTCTGGATATCTCACTTCTACCATCTGTTTCTTAATTTTCTCACCTGAAAATTGGAATGAGTTTGGTTATTTCCTCCTTCGCTTACATTCTCCATGAGTGCTTACTAAAACTGGCAGATTACAAAGGCTCACCACCCTACAGAGCTGCTTATCATAAAGGAAATATGGCCTAAAGTAAATGTATTCATTTATGCCTGATATTTAAATGTATGTAAGAATTTATGTATAAATATGTACATCTAATTTAAGTATGTATTTGCTAATACACCATTAGTTAAAGCAGCAGTAGCTACAGAGAGTAGGTTTTGCTTCCTATTTGGCTGAACTCAAATGAAATTTTGTGGAAAAGAATTGAAAGAAAAAAATTGCATGTATAGACTAAAAAATTCAAGGAAAATATGACCTGAGAAATCTTTTCTTCTGCATGCTGTTCTATACAGTTGATAAAGAAAAGTCTGATTTGAAGATTTGTCTCTTTCCTATAAATATAAATGGAAGAAAAGAGCTCTAATTTATACATTTAATACCAGATAATGAGAAACGTCTTATCTATGAAGTCTATAAGGACATTTTAAACATGCAGACTGAACATATAACCTGACTTCCAAATAAAAGCTAAGCATTGTAAGTTACTTTTTTTGTAGTCTGTGGGTAGTGTCAGCAGCTGAGTTCATCTTATTCACTTTTAGTAGAGTCAAGCCTCATATGAAAGAGATCCTAAGCTGTTTACTTCTAAACAGCACAAAATGACTTTATGTTTTTTAAGTCTCTTTTTAAAAGTCTTTTAATTGTCTAAGTTTATGGAGACAGTGTAGTAATTTGAAACATGAATAGAATATAGGCAGAGCAAATCAGGGTAGCTCACAGTTCCATGCTCAATCATGCCAAATGATATTAGAAATAATTTATATATGAAGTTTGTAAAAAATGAATTATTTATGTTTGGAGACAGAATCTGAGCAAGGTCGCTCCATTGCCTCATTAGCCACTCTGCCCTGCCAAGCTCTAGCGACAAGTGTCATGGGAATTACCAGTCAAGAATTTTGAATCCCTGAGATTCTCTCTTTTTTCCTTTTTTGCATTCTCTCACCTCTTCCTGTGAAAAGCTCAGCTGGGAGCATGTTTGGTCACCAGAGCCTTGCACAGGAATCTAGCTGCTGCCATGAAAGTAAAAGGTACTCTCCTGAGTCATTCTGTCCCTTGGGATTAAACCCAGGTTTAGTCTCTGTTCCATATGGTAAAGTAGCAGGTGTTAAATCTGTAAAGTTATGGAGTTGAAGAAATCGCTATTTTTACGCCAATTGAATTGGAAAGAAGTTGAAGTTGAACATGGCCCCTCGTCAGATAATCTAACCTGCAGCTGAAGAGAAAAAGTCATTTTTTTCAGGACTTAATATTCAAAACTACATTGCATAATTCAATTGAACTGTGGGTGTGCCATGAAATAGAAGAAAAGTTATAAATCTGGTAGTGCTTTACAGTGAATTAATACATGACGCTTAAATGTTATCTGCAGTTTTTACAAGCGAAATGTAAAGGAAACAGCCAAAACAACCATTACTTTTGTTATTGTTTGCAAAGATTTTCTTAGATTATAATGCTTTAATTGTTTTAATATTGCTCACTTCTTCCCTTTTTTCTCTCCTTCCCTCTCTCCCTTCATCAATCTCTCTCCTTGACCTTCTCCCTCCTCCCTTCCCCTTACTCTCCCACCCTCTCCATATATTATCTCATGGTCCAATTTCTACTGTAATATCTTTGTAAGACTTTATCTTCTAGATTATTTTATTTGACTTATTGTGAATACTGCAAGTAAATCATGCTTTGTGTCAGTAATGTGTGTCAGAAAGTGGCAGTGTCCCATGTACTGAAATGCTGTCTTGAAGGTGTGGGGTGGTGACTTCATAATGTGAAGTCAGCAGGTACTTGCCATAAACAGAATGCAGATAACTTTAATCTAAATGGAGGTCCAAAAAGGAAGTAAAATGATTAGCTTTATTGATAAGTGTTTATTTTAAGTGGAGCATAAATCTGTACTAACAAAGGTTTGTCAAAATTCCCTATTTTAGAATTCAATCATATATTTTATGCCTTAGATAGCACTGTTTCTGTCTTTGTCTTTCATTGCTAAAGTCATAGCAACCACAAAAATAGTAGTATATTGATTCATTACTAAAAAAATACTGTGAAAAATTACAAAAAAGACAGTAGGTCTATGTATTTGTGCTTTGTTCAGAGTAAAACTTAAATGCAACTGCCTGCTTTATTCATTGCTCTCTCATTGACTATCATGAGAACTGGGTCATATTAAGTGTGTGGCAGTTTTTGATGGACTGAATTGCATTGCTTAAAAATCTATGTATTAGGAGCTGGAGGGAGAGAAGTCTCATCACTAAAAGGATGGAGGGATCTCTAGCACTGATATTTTATATTTAAGGTTCATCTTTCATTTAGTAAAACTGAGTGATGACTGACCAAGTTTTATATAGGTTAGGGTTCACAGTAGAGAACAGCAACGTAGAATGGAAAAAAAGAATAAAACAAGCCAGATAATATATATAACATTTTATATAACACTTCTTTCATAGGACTCCCCTTTCTTACTTAACAAAGCCTTAAGACTTGTTCTGAAGTTCAGATTCCCCACCGTATCTTTCCGTACCTTCTAGTTGCCATCTTCTAAGCATCCCTCTGCCTTTACGTACTTAAAGCCTCATCAAGAAGTGTAAGCCATTCTCAGTGTGACCACAGTTTACATGATAGCAAAACTATCTTTTCTTTAAGTTTGCTATCTGATTGCTTACATTTACATAGCTGGAAATCCAAGCACAAGAAATGCTGTCTTCAAAATATCATTCAGAGAGGTTGGGAGCATGGCCCAATGGTTAAAATGCTTGCTGCACAAGCATGAGAAGCGAGTTTAGAACCCTAGACTCCACATAAAAAGCTGTGTGCACATCTTTAATTCCAATTCTGAGAGAAGATGGAGACTGGTGGAGTTCAGGGACTTGATGAGCAATCAGTTAAATTAAAATTTGAAACTTCTGGTTTAGTCTGTAAGAGCTTGTCTCAAAGATATGGCATGGATAAACAAATTACAAATAAATAGATAAATAAAAAATGATGTAGTATTTTTGAAGTGGCCAACAAATTGACTCACCACATAAAGGTACTTGCTGTCAAGACTGATGACCAGAGTCTGATTCCACACACCCAGTTGTTTGAAGTATAAAACTGTTGTTCTTTGACCTCCACACTTGTACCATAGCATGTTTGTACATAGTACAAACATAGTAAATGTAATAAAAAGTTAATTTAAAGGGTAGAGAGCAATAAAGGAAGGTATGTCATATCATTTTATGGATTCTGGTATGTAAAGTTACAGTCAAATACATGCACATGTATAACTCACAGACACAGATGAGAGAGAGAGAGAGAGAGAGAGAGAGAATACCGATTCAAATATTCACTTCAATAAATGGGAGGAAACAAAGACATAAAGTTTAGGAAAAGTTTCCTTAGCTCAGATATGCAGAGGCATATCGGATGGCACTAGCTTATACCTAATAGTTTAAGAAGGGGGAGATGATGGATGCTACTTCTTAAATTCCCACCAGATTCAGCAAAAAATAATTGTGCACCTTCCATATACCAGATGGTGTTCTATGATTAATTAGATGCTATACGGTAAAACACAGTTTATAAATCAGAGTAAACATGTCCAAATGCAGTTGAACTACAACTCAGTGATTGCCCAGTTAGCACAATGACATCAGTGCAGAGTGGCAGAGGAGGGGCAATCCCTCCAAGTGGGATTTTAATGGACCAAGTACAGAGAACATAGCCTTTAATATACAGAACTGAGAAAACATAAGTGTGCTAAAAAGAATTCTAATGCAGTGAACCAAATTCATGTTTCCCCTTTCTATCCAGCCTAGAAGTTGATAACCTTATAGAGAAAGAATGAGGGAAATGTACTCCTTCCAATTCTTTCCCACAAATAAATAAATAAATAAATAAATAAATAAATAAATAAATAAATAAATAAAATAAGTAAATCAAAAGCATCTAAGAGTGGAGGTTGCAGGTAAGTTTACCATGATGCCATTGTTCCCTAAGAAGTAGTTGGAGAACTGGCAGACAGGAAAGCTAAATGCCATGGACTTGCCCAGAAGGGCATCAGTGAGAAGTAGGCCATTAAGCACTACAAGAAAAAATTTATGATACAACTTCATCAAGAAATTAGCATCATTTCAAAAGTACTTTAAAGTGAGTTAACACATAAAAGTTGGGAGTTGTTTGATATAAATTAAGAACGCTGCTGAAGGCAAAGACCATTTTCAAGATGAGTCTTTTCTAATCTTAAACAAGGCATGAGATTTCCTTAATGTGTAAGTTGTGCTGCGGCATAGAAACACACAGGAAGGAAAGCTAATAAATATGGTAATAACAGGTTACAGAATAGTTCCTTGACTTCTAAAACATCTTCACTGTAATCAATCATCATTTGACATTGGAGTGTGCATAAGGTTTGATTTAGGAAATGTTATTGTGTCAGCTGATAATTGTACATTTGAGAGACAGTTGGGACTTCATCCTTTTTGATGGTAAGACATTGACAAAACTGAGCCCTGTTTCCCACATTCTAACCACCCTGGAGCATATGATAACAAACATTGTCATCTTCTCCATGTCAGATGTCAACAACCACACATTTCTTGGAATTGTACCATCAGTATTATTTACCCACAGCTCAGGTTGAAAGAGCAGCCCTGTCTGAAAGCTGCCATCCTGTTACACCCAGCCCGTTATATATGACACGAGGAAGAAGAGAGACAACACTTATGGGTTTCAACAATTTTATTAGTTCACCACATAAGTGGATCATTGATCAATCAAGATTGCAGGACAAAGACTTGGGAATCTTTTCCTCCTGACAGCCCAGAGCAGGGGCAGAAGTGGGCTTTATAAGCATAAAATCCACAAACAAATTTGATTAGCAGTTTTCAACAATCAGGACTTAGAGATTAGGGGCTGCCTTGAATGTTCTATCATTGTCAAATGATATTCAGTACAAGCCTTTCAGTTCAAACAATCAGATTCATTTGTTCCTCCTGTGGTAAGAAACAGCCATAATGTTTCTACACAACTAAAGGTGCATGTGTCTATGGTTTAGGGAAGAGGTTGGTCAGCGATTGGAAAGGTCTCAGCTCCCCAACGTCTTGGGAACCTGAACTTGCTTCATCCTACAGGTAAAACGGAGTCTGAAATCAAAATGACAGTATTGGGGTCAATGAGCTTTTGTTTCTTCCCTGCACCTCTTAACTGGGAGAAAAGGGGAGGCACCAATGGGGCTGTAAAATTTGAAGTCTTCTTTTCTGTCATAACATATACCATGTTTTCCAGATGTATTATGTAAAGTTTATCATAACTAACAACAAGGTATACTATTGCCACATGAGTAAGCAGTGAGGTGGGCTCTGAAAAAGGATGATCCTCCTACTGGAAGTGGTGTTATACTTCAGAACTGCAATGCTATTCCTGAAATGAAACCAAGCCCATAAGAAGAATGCTGGAGAGTATTAAAATGTAAGAATTTGTATGGTAAAGTTTTCATACAAATGAAAACAAAGAAATAAAACAAACAAAAACCTTCCACAATTAAAATGCAAAAATTGGAGAATTTTTATTGACATTCAAATGAAATTTTGGGTACTATTTTTATTTAAAATTACTGTGATTATATATGAGAATGAAAAGACAAGAAATTGGAATTAATCTTTGCTTGATAATAATTCTACTTAGTAAATATTACTATTATTTTCTTACTATTATGTATTAATAACTTCTTTGTGCTATGATTTAATTTTAAATTATTTTAAGCTGGCTATTGTTTAGCATTGGAGCAAAACTCAAATTAAGCTCATTATTGTTGTATAATTTATTAACCCTCCAGTGATGTTATACATATGATCTTACTTATTTATAGTTTATTTCTTTAATAAGTATGAATTAGTTTCACAAAGAAAATAAATTCCTATTTGAAAATTTCTCGAGCATTTTAGGCAGGTATTCAATCAGTGACCTGAATTCAAGAATTATGTAAGTACTCAGGTGGTTGAAGCAGTGGGCGCTCAGAAGGTATGCTTTGAAACATGGATGATAAATCAGCAAGCCAGACATTACATTATTATAATTGCAAAACCTCACGTTGTCTTTGTTGTTTACTGTTCAGCTCATTCCTTCCCTTTGATATACCTATGAGCAGCAGGTTTGTTTCTGGATTGGATTTTGAAACAGAGGAGAGTAAGCAATTAACTCCTCAGTTATGCTCAGCTATTAAAAAAACATACTTTTGGTGTGGAGAGTGTTTTCAGTTATTGATGTGGGAAGTCCTTCTGTATATGTGTTGCATATATTGGTTAATGAATAAAGAAACTTCTTTAGCCTGTGATAGGGCTGAGTAGAGCTAGGTAGGATATCTAAACGTAGTGTTGGGAGGAAAGTGGAATCATGGAGAAGCCATGGAGCCACTAGAGGAAAAGGACACCCTAGAACCTTGCTAGTAAGCCACAGCCATGTGGTGATACACAGATTAATATAAATGGGCTGATTTAAGATGTAGGAGCTAGCCAATAAGAAGCTAGATCTAATAGGCCAAACAGTGATTTAATGAATACAGTTTCTGTGTGATTATTTCAGGAGTCTGGGCAGCCAAGAATTGAACAAAGAGGCTCCAACAAAAACTAGTGTCAATTAAGAATCAATCAATATTACAAAAATCATTTCATGTTAAAAATGCAGTAAGAAAATGATGATATTACAAGCAGGGTTTTCAAATGCTTTAAGAATGGGAGAAAATAAGATAGAGATAAATTTATAGAATTTAAAGTCATACACCAATAACATTATACCTTGATTGCAAAACTATAGTGAAAAATCAGAAATCTAAAATTAGGTAAATGTAAAGAAATAGATGAGCAATAAATTATAGAAATGGGATTTTCAAATACATGAAGACTGTAGAATAGATAGTTTACTTCAACTTTAAAGCAAGTCAATAAAAATGTGATTACTGAGTGACTATTGGTCATGGGGTTATTTTAATGTAGGAATAATCATATTATGAATAATTAGTGTTAATTTGTAACTTTATAGCATCCCACATTTTGGAAAGGAATGAAAGAAGTAATGGGCAATTAACATTTATCCATAAAATTTGTTCAAAGCTTAGTAAGTACCAGACAGGATGCTAAATTCCTTTACATGCCTCATTTGATCTAATCCTCTTAGCTTCTTTATGAAGTACTATGATTTTATATACTTTATAAAATATGAAAATTGGCTTATGGAAGTAAAATGGTTTTTCTGAAGGTATAATTTCAATATATTTTCATGAAATTTTATTAGATAGAAAAATTATTTTCTGTTTATGGCTGTGAGATTATTGGAGTCACATTTAATCTGGTAGTAAGTCAAATCATGAAATTCGATAAATACTTCAGGCTAACCTTTCTTCCTTCCTTCCTTCTTTCCTTCCTCCCTCCCTCCATTCCTTCCTTCCTTCCTTTCTAAAGCAATTACAGAACACACAGTTTCCTCACAACATTTTTCATTGGGATTATAGTGGTGGTGCATCACAAGGGAAAAATTTGCTGTATATTGGAAATTTCCTAGAGCTGAAAAAGGAGTGTGAAAATATGCAGAATGAAAAAAATGTACCTTGTGCTGTATACACTGGATGGGCATGTAATATAGTTTGGAGCTTATATTCCAGATAAAAGCCAGGGTAAAGGACAGGACAGAGTCTACATTAGGATCATAAAGTGTAGGCTTAGGCCTATTGTTCGTTTCCCAAAAAAATTAATACACAGAAAGTGTATTAATTAAATCACTGCTTGGCCAATCACTTAAACCTATTTCTAGCCTACTCTTATATGTTAAGTTAACCCATTTTTATTAATATGTATATCACCACGTGGCTGTAGTTTACCAGGTAAAGTTTAAGCATGTCTGTCTCTGGTGGAGGATACATGGCTTCCTGTAACTCTGCCTTCTTTCTTCCAGCATTCAGTTTATTTTTCCCCACCTAGCTCTACTCTGCCCTATCACAGACCAAGCCAATTACTTTATTCATTAACCAATAAAAACAACACAAATACAGAGGACTTCCCACACCAATAAAGAAGAAATAAATAAAATTTATCTATATTTTTCTCCCAGACTTCCATGGAGAAATAGATGTAAGCAATGTGGTACACAGATCCCAGGAAAAGAGTCAACAAAGGTACTTTTTCAGCACAAAAATAGCTACATCTGATTGTTGATCCCCTTATTCTTATTTTTTTTTTTTTGTTATTGTAAGTGCAGAATGTCTGGTCTCTACATCATACACTAAAGCAAAGTTTGAAATACAATAAGACAGGAAAGTGCGTCAATGCTCTTCAGAAGTCCCATCATCACTTCCATTCAGATAAAAATCTCATCATCACAACAGCGAGAGCAGAGCACTCTCAACCTGTGAATTTTAGGAAATGGAATGCACCCCTGTAAGTTTGAAAACAGCCACAGGAATTCACAAATATATAAGAAAAACTAACAGTAAGAACACAATTCATTTAAAAAACAGATCAGCAGGAAGTCAGAATGTTTAGTCTATACAGTATGTACATAGGAAAAATATCTTGAAGAATACAGGGCACACATCACACAAAGAGAAAAAGCACAAGAGGGAAATAGAGGAGGCATTGTACAGAAGAGCAAGCCAAGGTCATCAAAGAGAGCAAACTCATCAGACAAAGTGAAGAGAAAAAAAGAGAGAGAGAAAGACAAGGGAGGGGAAAGAGCAAGTCAATCGATTTATAATATAACACACTGTAAATAAAGGAGTCTGCTGACTACTTTAGAAATATATATGTTCAAAAGTAACTTTTAGAGTGACTGTACAAATACAATAAATACAGTTAAACATAAATGTATAGAGGAATAATTGCTGACCCGGGCTGTTCAGAAGTCTGGCTCATATTAGGTCATTCTCCTTTGAAAATAGTATATTTGTTTAGGACTGAAAGTGATTTATATCATTAGTAACAATAAATAAGTAAAGTTACTGAAAATCTCTTGCTGGTTCTGTGACTATATCATGTATATTTTATTAAATAGGAAGGAAACTAATGTCTGTAACTATGGATATCCATTTTTGTCATTTTTATGTCAGTAATTTTTTAAATGATTTTGGCTAGAGATAATACCAATAAAATAAAGCAAGCAAATATTTTAATAGTGTGTTGTGTGATGTTTTATTCTTCTGTTTTTGGGGGGCCCACCACCCAACTCCCACATAAATCACACACGGAGGCTTATATTTAATTATGAACACCTGGCCTTACTTGGCTTGTTTCTAGCCAGCTTATCTTATGATCTTCCAACTATGTTTTGCATCTGGTTTTTATGTTTCTTAACTACTGTATATCTTTCTTTACTTTTTCTTCATGCCTTGCTGTATAGCTGGGTGGCTGGTCTCTGGCATCCTCCTCTCCTTGTTCTCGCATTGTTTGCTCCTCATTCTCACTTGCTCGTTTCTCCTTTTGTACTCGCTGCCTGCTAGCCCTGCCTCTTCTCACTTATACCTTGATATTGGCCGCTTATTGCTTTATTAGGACCATCAAGTGTTTTAGACAGGCAAAGAATCACAGTTTCACAGTCAATCTAATGCAGCATAAACAGAAGTAACACACCTTAAAATAACATTTCCCATCAATAGTCACTAATTTTTCTGTAGCCCCAAAATGATGTGTGCATATATTTATGAGATTATGTCTCATGTAACTTGGGTTGCCCTCAAAGTCTCTATAAGCTCATAAACTCACACTCCTTACTCTCGTGCCTCCACCTCCCAAATGCTGTGTTTGGAGGTATGTAACATCACGTCCGTCTCTATGTACTTTTTATATTGAAACATTTATAAATGTGATATGTATGGAAACAGTGTAAATTATGTGATTTTTAATGTACTTATGTACACAACCCTTTGTTCATATCATAACATAAGTTATCCTGTCTCACATACTTCTGTATGGCTTCTTATCATAAAAATCTTCAGCTTCTCTCAGTACCAGTCAAATATACCAATTTCTACCCGTATTTCTATTGCTTGCTGTAGTCATTATACTAAATAAGTAGTAGTTATTGCATGGCTTTCTGAGTCTGAACTAAATACTTTCTTGAATCTATTTATGCAATAGTATTTTTATGCACTTCCTTTTAATTATTGAATGCTATTCAGTGTATGAATATAATAAATGTAAGAATAGTATTCTAATGAGTAATGAGTATACTCCAATTTTTTAAATTCATATTTTATCAGCATTTTTAGTTTTAAAATAACCTATAGGATTTTTGTGGTTTTTATTTTAATTTTTCTGATGGCTGATAGATTTGATCATGTTTTCGTGTATTTATATATGTTTATTGTACAAAGTATGAATAACTGGCTTGATTTTAACCTTGTCTGGCTGTTAGGTGTCTTATTGAGTGTAGGAGAATGAAAGAAAGAGAGAAACAGAGACAGAGACAATTGAAAAGACAGGCAGAGATTTTGAGGAATAAAAATGTCTCAGCTCTGTATTGAAATTTATAATCCAGTCTGTCATTAATTCTTTAATTGTTCTGCTAATTCTTTAAATTTTTGTGAAAAGATCATACTTCATGGTTCACTGCTAGATTTCTTTAGTGCGTTGCCGGATTCAATTCACTAATATTTCTTCTATATTTTTAGATTTATAAATATGTTAATCATTTTATGGTAATACTTTTTGTATCTTAACCTAAAATTAATTTGGAATATTACTCTTTTATCAGTTTATGTAATGTGTGCATAATTTCTGCATTATGATTTTGAAAGAATTTATTTATGGGTCAAGGTGCTTGGCTCTGGTGTGTTATTATTGGCTATAGAGGAGAAAGTGAAAAGATTTTAAGTTACTATCACTATAATCAATAGATTAGGAGTATTTTCAAATTGTTGATATTTCCACTGAGTATTGATTCTAATTATTTAAATAATTCAGTTATTTTAAATTGGTATTCTATTTCACATAAATTATCAATGTGATTAGTTTTTATGCCAACCTTATAAAACTATAGTCACTTGAGAAAGGAGAACTTCAATTGAAAAAATGGCCCCATTAGGTCTGTCTGTAGGCAGGTCTGTAGTGTGATTTCTTGATTGTTGGTAGATGTATGAGGGGAAGACTTACTGGATGTGATGATATCCATAAACAGGTGATTTTTGTTGTGGAATATTAGTATAAGATGTGTTACATTTGTTCATGCTGTGGAATATTTAATGATGCAAGGTTGTGCTACATTCTTTTATGTTGCATTTGTTTAATTCTATAAAGCTTTGTAACTTTGTCTGCCTAAAACACTTTGGTCTGATAAAGAGCTGCACAGATAATAGACAGGAGAGAGGGATAGGCAGAAATGACAGACAGAGAATAAGTAGGAGAGAGAAGAAAGAAAAAGAGAGGAGCAAGAAAAGGAGAATGAGAGGAGGAAAATAGGGGCCAGCCATCCAGCCATCCAGCCACACAGCCACCCATGGAGTAAAGAAGGAAAGAAAGACATATAAATAAAGGTAAAAGCCTAGAGCCAAAATGTAGAAGAGGAGAAACAGATTAATTTAAGTTAGAAAACCTGGCTAGAAAAATTCAAGCTAAGGCCAGACATTCATGAGTAAGAATAAGTTTCTGAGTATTTATTTGGGAGCTGGGTGGTAGGATCCCAAAGAACAAAAGTAAAATCAAACAACAACAATTTGTTCTGAATGGCATAAGAAAGTAGATTGTGCTTTCTACCTCTGGTTTCCTGCCCTGTTTAAGTTATTATGATAGAATTCTATGGAAGTCTAAGCTGAAATAAATTCTTTCCAGGTTACTTTTGGCCATGGTGCCTTATCAAGCAGTAGAAACCTTAACTAAGACAATAGAATAAATTTAATAATTGTCTGTTACTATCTATTAAGCATCTATAGTATCTTTTTTTATTAAAAATACTCCTTTATTTTGCATAACAACCTCATTTTCCCCTCCCTTCTCTTTTCCTGTTCTTCTCCCAACTCCCATCTACCCACTTCTCCATCTCTCCTCTGTCTCTCTTCAGAAAGGGGAAGGCCTCTCATGGGCTTGAAATAGCATGGTAAATGACATTTTCTTGTTATTTTTGAGGGTTTTTTTTGTTCTTTCTTTATTATTATCATCATGTGTTTATAAATTTCATGTTTATCTTCAAAAGCTACTTTGGATTCTTAAGAATTTTGAGCCATTCTCAATTTGTAATTCTATGCAACTGTAGTTTTGTCTTTATATTTCTGTATTTTCTTTATGTATTGATTTTAATGTGTTTGTTTTCTCACTTCTCTTATGAAAATTGTGTTAATTTTTATCTCTGACTTTTTCTAATACACACCATATGTTTCCATTGTTTCATCATTATGGAATATTACTTTAATTTTCAATATTTCTTATTTCTATATATGCTTCATGACAATGTAAGTATTCTTTCATACATTTTTCTATCACTTCAGTTAACTTTTTGAACATTTTTGTCTAAAATTGTTTCTTTGCTTTCTTATTCAACCTATGGTCTCTTCAATTATGAGCTATTTATCAATATAGTTAAGATTAAATCAAACATGTTACTATTTGTTTTCTCATTATTTGAATTATCACTTGCAATGTTCTCCATTTGTAGCAAGAATTTATATTTATATTATATTTTGTTTTCAAAAAAGTAGCTATGAAGGCTTTAGACTTGACTCAGTGGGTAAAGTGTTGTGTGTATAGAGACTTGCGTCAAGTCCCAAGCATATATGTGTTTTAAAAGTGCTTGGCATGGTGCTCATGTGTAATTTCATTCTGGGAATTAGAGACATGAGGATTCTGAAGACTTGTTGGCCAGTCAGAACAGTCAATCAATTAGCTCCAAGATCAGTGAGAGACAGTATCTCAAACACTATGTTGGAGAGCAATAATGGAAAATGCCCAAAGCTGACCTCCGTCTACTACACCTGTAAGCATAGGTGGAAGATTTGTGGAAGAAGCTGCATTTGCACCTAAGATGGGTGTGCTGGACAATGGTTGATAAGGTGCCCATGGATCGGCCAGAAGCAGGAAGCAAGAGAGCGAGCACATGGCTACTGCTGCTTTTTAAAACAAAAGAGACCTCACCCCAGTGGGCTGGTATCTTAAAGGCTATTGGCTAAAGGAGTGAAAGTAACTCCTGCAGCAGGTAAGACTTTCAGGTACATTTTCAAAACATTTCCATTTGCCATTTTTCTTGTCTTTCACTTTTCTATAAAGTATCGTCTGCTATACATACATATATTTAGCCTTTTCTGAGACATACCTTTATATATTTATTAGCCTGATTAACACCAGAATTTAAACCATCTTTTGTTCTACTTCTATGTAATATTTCCCCTTTCCCTTGATCATTGGTTTTATTTTCTTGTTTTTTTGATTTTTTTTGTATTTTAAAATATTATGATATTTTTTTCATGTTAAATGATAACACAGCTTCATTAAATATTTATACTTCATAAAATACTAACCTGTCACACTGTCAGGGTTCTAGTATTGATAAGAACAGTAGAACCGGTTGTTGTATAGTGAATGGTTAAGTCTTGTTTTGATGTTAGATTTAGTTACCTTGAAAGAATCAGATCAGAATCTTCCTTTTGTAACACTTTAATGTCTGACAACCACAGGTGCCTAGTTTACTGAGCAAGAGGACCTGTCTCTCTGCTTTGGGATCTATCTGTATGCATATCTAGTTAAGTTGCCCTCCTGTCCAATTCTGTCTGTTTTTGTTTTTATCTCCATGTTTCTTTTCTATGCTTTATTTTCTTATCCCCAGAATTTGACACTAGGGGAAATTTGCTATGTGAATGAGCACAGATTCCCAACTCAGGCCTTCTATTTGTTATCTAATTTTGCCAGGCTATAAAAATATCCACACACAAGCTATATTTATCAAAGATTTTGGATTGTAATTTGAAATATAAAATGTACAGAAGAAGGCAGTGATATAACACATTGTGTAGAGTTATCAAGTACTGAATGGAGTGAAATAAGTGATTGAAAATTATTATTAGTTAAAGTTTTAAAAATTGAAAAGGTGAAGAACAACATTATTTGTGAAAGTAGAAAATTGATCTAACTCTTCAAATTAGGAAAAAAATACTGAGAATGGAAGTTATAGGTATTAGATGCCTGATTGAATTAATCATTTTTTAAAGAGCAATGATGTGGGATTTTCCTCTGTATGCTGTGAATATCATTGGTTAATAAAGAAACTTTGTTGAGCCTGTGCAGGAAATAGAGGTAGGTGGGGAAAACTAAACAGAATGCTGTGAGGAAGGAGGCAGAGTCAGAGAGAAGCCATGTAGCCCCACCATACACAGACACTACAACCTTTCCCAGTAAGCCACAGTCTCTTGACAATACACAGATTAATATAAACGGGTTAAATTAAGATGTTAGAGTTAACCAATAAGAAGCTAGAGCTAACAGGCCAAGTGGTGGTTTAAATAATATGGTTTCTGTTTGATTATTTCAGTTCTGGGCACCTAGGACAAATAAGCAGCCTTCTCCAACAAATTGGCACCATCATGGACAACTAAAATCCACTTAAAACCTGAGAAAGCTTAAAAAGGAATTCTAAACACAAAAGAATAGAGTTTAGCACACTTTCTTGGTAGCCACAATTTTTTTTTTCTAGATGGGCCTGCGGCAAGCAAGGTGCATGGGGCACAGTAAAAATTGCAAGGCTTCTTTAAAAAAAAAAAAAAAGTGGCTGCCTGGTTCACCAGCACAAATGTCTCTGGTTCTTTTTGGAGGTTTGATTATTGATCCTTTAAGTGGGGTTTGTGGACAGTGTACTTGAAGTTACTTGTTATCAGAGTTGAGGTGGTGAGAATGGCTCCGACCCTGCAGTGTCAGGCACTAATGGACTTCCACCATGTTGGACTGCATGGAGAAAGCAGGAAGTACCATATATACAATAGTTATGCTGCAGTTTAAGTTTTTAAGAAGTACTTAGCATTTAAGAAGTACTAGTGGACAGTAAAGAATTACAGATACACAATAGTACAGATTCGGACATTAAAGACCTCTAAATGGGTCACAGTGATGGATAAATGTATGTAGGCTTGGGAGAGAAAAGAAAAAGTACAGAGAGTTAAATTTGTAGAAAAAGTAATAGAGTAAAAATATGCCACATAAAGATGGAAAATTCACAGAGTCTGGATTATATGTATTGTTGCATTATCTTTAAATTTTTTGACTGCAGAGAGACATTTGATTCTAGAGATTGATAAGCTAATCCAACATATATATTTAAAGTCATCTTGAATTCAAAATTTGAGTCTAAGGATATGTTGCTTTTGTTTCCACAGAGAATGAGAACATGTTGATTGCTTGCAGACTAATATAGTTTGATGGACCAAGACCCCCTGAAAGGTCACCTTGAACACCCCTCATAAAATTGCTTCACCCAATAAACAGCAGGAAGAAGTTTGGATAGAACTACACCCATATTCCAAATACTATTTATAAATGTTTGTTTACATTTAAAGGGGGATATGCTATAGAGATTTGCATTGGCATAGATCTTGGTTTACTGAAACAAATTTGAGGTTGATTTTGTTATCTTGATTAAGGTATTGTGTTTATGCAGCTCATTTAAACATGTAATGTATAATTAAGAAATAGACATTGGTAGATAATAATCTGTAATTGTCAAGCTATACTCATGTTAGTTAGGTTTTCTTGATATATATAGATATGTTTCAGTTAGATACATATTCTTCAAATCTTTCAGAGACCTACAGAATATGGCATTTAAATCTTTTAATAACTTAAGACTCTTAATGACAATGAGGCATATCTGCTCCTGGCAGGACCAATTACTTGAAGAGGAAGATGGGCATTGAAGAGGCTCGTTATGGACTTTACTAGCCATTTAGCAAGAAACTGCTCTTGCCTGGACTGCTCAACTGGAAATTCAGGACCCACAAAGAAATGACTGCTAAACTTGCTTAAAAGTGAATTGAATCCTTGGGGTTCCTGCTTCATGAAAGAGTCTGCTAGACATTCTACAAGACAGAGGAAAAAGTGGCTGACAAATGGCTAATATAGGCAGAACTGTTTTTGAAATTTTGTGCTTTGGCTAGACAGCCATCTACTCCACGCTCAATGTGTCATTACCTGCTAGTTCTGTAGAGACCAATACTTGGTGGACATCAGAGGTGAGACAACAGTAGCCCTGAGATCCCAGACTCTCCACTCCCTAAAGCCTCCACATGGTAGAAAGGCCAGAGGTCCCACTCCCAGGGTGCATTCAGCATTGCTAGCAGCCAGGGAGCTAGTCTGCTAGACAGCCATCTACCCCACTCCCAATATGTTGTTCCTTGCGAGCTCTGTGGAGACCAATATTTGTAGACATAAGAGTTGAAGGAAGATATGGGAAGGTGCCAATGCAGGAACTCCTCCAACATCCTAAAAAGCAACATGGTCCCAGCAGAACCCAGTGGACACACAACAGGAAGACTTGATCATCCTCACCCAGAAGATATAGAAGAAAATGACTTTAAATGTTACTTAATGAAAATGATGGAGACCTTTAAATAGGGAGTGAAAAACTCCCTTAAAAAATGGAGGAGAAGACAAACAAAAAGCTGGAAGAAATTAATAAATCCCTCAAAGAAAACCAAGAAAAAGCAATCAAACAGGTGAAGGAAACAGTTCACAATTTGAAGATTGACATCAAGGTAATAAAGAAAACACAAACCGAGGGAACTCTAGGAATGGAAAATCTGGGTAAATGAACAGGAACTAAGAGACAAGTATAACCAATGGAATACAAGTGATAGAAGAAAGAATCTCAGGCACTGAAGATTCTACTGAGGAAATAGACTCATTGGTCCAAGAAAACAATAAATCCAACAAATTCTTAACACAAAACATTCAGGAAATCTGGGAAACCATGAAAAGACCAAATCTGAGAATAATAGGGGTAGAAGAAGGAGAAGAATTCCAGCTCAAAGGCACACAAAATATATTCAACAAAATTATAGAAGAAAACTTTCCCAACCTAAAGAAGGATATAACTATGAAGGTACAAAATGCTTACAGAACACCAAATAGACTGGACCAAAAAAAAAAAATCCCCTCACCATATAATAATCAAAACACAAAACATACAGAACAAAGAAAGAATATTAAGAGCTGCAAAAAAAAGTTCAAGTAACATATAAAGGAAAACCTATCAGAATTACACCTGACTTTTCAATGGAAACCATGAAAGCCAGAAGGTCTTGGATAGATGTGCTGCAGACACTAAGAGACCATGGATGCAAGCCCAGACTACTGTACCCAGCAAAGCTTTCATTCACCATTGATGGAGAAAACAAGATATTTAATGACAAAAACATCCACAAACCCAGCCTTATAGAAAGTACTAGAAGGAAAACCTCAACCCAAGGAAGCTAACTAAACCCACAATAGCACAGGTATCTGACAACCCTCCAACAACACAACTCAAAGAAGGAAAACACACAAACACTACTACTGAAAGATAACCAGAGCTAGCAACCACTGGTCATTAATATTGCTTAGTATCAATGGTCCCATTCACCTATAAAAAGATACAGGCTAAGAGACTGGATATGTAAACATGATCCAGCATTCTGCTCTTCACAAAAAACACACCTCAACCTCAAAGACATGCACTACCTCAGAGTAAAGGGTTGGGAAAAGGTTTTGCAATTAAACAGACCTAAAAACAAGCAGATGTGGCTATTCTAATATCTAACAAAATTGATTTCAAACTAAAATCAATCAGAAGAGATGGAGAAGGACATTTTATAATCATAACAGGAACAATTCATCACGACGAAGTCTCAATCCTGAATATCTATGCCCCTAATTCAAGAGCACCCACATATGTAAAAGAAACATTAATGAAACTTGAATCACACATCAAACCTGACACACTAAGAATAGTAGATTTCAACAGTCCTCTCTTGACAATGGACAGGTCAAACAGCGAGAAACTTAACAGAGAAATAAGAGAACTAACAGATGTAATGAGTCAAATGGACTTAACAGACACCTATGGAACATTCCACCCAAACAAGAAAGAATATACCTCTTCTCAGCACCTCATACAACCTTCTCTAAAACTGATCATATACTCAGTAACAAAGCAAACACCCACAGCTACAAAAAAATTGGAGTAATCCACTGTGTCTTACCAGATCACCATGGACTAAAGTTAGAATTTAACAACAATACTACTCCCAGAAAGCCTACAATCTCATGGAAACTGAACAGTCAACTACAGAACCACTCCTGGGTCAAGGAAGAAATAAAAAAAAGAAATTAAAATCTTCCTTGAATTCAATGAAAATGAAGGCAAAACATACCCAAACCTATGGTACACTTTGAAAGCAGTGCTAAGAGAAAGTTCATAGCACTAAGTGGCCACATAAGGAAAATGGAGAAAGCTCATATCAATGACCTAACAGTATGCCTGAAAGCTCTAGAAAAAAAAAAGAAGCAGACTCACCCAAAAGGAGAAGAAAACAGGAAATAATCAAGTTGAGGTCTGAAATCAACAAAATAGAAACACAGAAAACCATACAAAGAATCAATGAAACAAAAATCTGGTTCTTTGACAAAATCAACAAGATTGACAAACCCTATCTAAACTGATCAAAAGGCAGAGAGAGAACATACAAATTAACAAAATCAGAAATGAAAAAGGGGACATAACAGCGGACACTGAGGAAATTCAGAGAATCATTAGGTCCTACTACAAAAATCTGTACTCCACAAAACTGGAAAATGTAAAAGAAATGGACAATTTTTTAGATAGATACCACCTACCAAAATTAAATCAAGACCAGGTGAGCAATTTAAATAGACCTTTAAGCTGTGAGGAGATACAAGCTGCCATCAAACACATCCCAACCAAAAAAAAGCCCAGGGCCGGATGGTTTTAGTGCTGAATTCTACCAGAACTTTCAAGAAGAGCTAATACCTATACTCCTCAAAGTGTTCCACATACTAGAAACAGAAGGCTCACTGCCAAACCCTTTTTATGAAGCTATAGTACCCTGATACCAAAACCACACATAAACTCAAGCAAGAAAGAGAATTACAGACCAATCTCACTCATGAACATGGATGCAAAAATTCTCATTAAAATTCTGGCAAATGGAATCCAAGAACACATCAAAAAAATCATTCATCATTGGTGTAGAAGGTCCTTCTGTATTTCTGTTGCTTTCATTGGTTAAATAAAGAGACTGTCTTGGCCTTTTGATAGGGCAGCTCTTAGGTGGGCATAGTAGACAGAACAGAAGGCTGGAAGAGAGAAGGCAATGTGGCAGACGCCATGCTTCTCCGGCCCAAGATGGACACTGGTTAGACTCATGCCGGTAAGCCACAGTCAAGTGGCAATACACATTAATGTAAATGGGTTAATCAACATGTGAGAGTTAGCCAATAAGAGGCTAGAAGTAATGGGCCAAGCAGTAATTAAATGAATACAGTTTCAGTGTAATTATTTCGGGGGTTAGATGAGCTGGGCACCAGGAACTCGGCCTGGGCGGCAGGACGCGGCCCGGCAGCCCATGTGCCTCTTGCAACACATCATGACCAAGTAGGCTTCATCCCCAAGATGCAGGGCTGGTTCAGCATACGAAAATCAATCAATGTAATCCACCATATAAATAAACTGAAAGAAAAAACCATATGATCATTTCATTGGATGCAGAACAAGCATTTGATAAAATTCAATACCCCTTCATGATAAAGGTCTTGGAGAGATTAGGAATAAGAGGATCATATCTAAATATAATAAAAGCAATATACAGCAAGTTGACAGCTAACATCAAATTAAATGGAGAGAAACTCAAAGCGATTGTACTAAAATCAGGAACAAGACAAGGCTGTCTGCTCTCTCCATATCTCTTCAACATAGTTCTTGAAGTTTTAGCAATAGCAATAATACAACATAAGGAGATCAAGGGAATTCAAATTGGAAAGGAAGAAGTTAAACTTTCATTATTTGCAGATGATATGATAGTGTACATGGCAACCCCAAAAACCCTAACAGAAAACTTCTACAGCTGATAAATACCTTCAGTGAAGTGGCAGGATACAAGATCAACTCAAAAAAATCAGTAGCCCTCCAGTACACAAAGGATAAAGAAGCTGAGAGGGAAATCAGAGAAACATCATCATACAAATAGCATAAAGTATCTTGGTGTAACACTAAGAAAGGACGTGAAAGACCTATTTGACAAGAACTTTATGTCTTTGAAGAAAGAAATTGAAAAGATACCAGAAAATGGAAAGCTCTCCCATGCTCTTGGATAGGAAGGATCAACATAGTAAAATGGCAATCTTACAGAAAGCAATCTATAGATTCAGTGCAATCTCCATTAAAAATCCCAACACAATTCTTCACAGACCTTGAAAAAACAATATTTAACTTCATATGGAAAAACAAGAAACCCAGGATAGCCAAAACATTCCTGTACAACAAAGGAACTGCTGGAGGCATTACCATTCCTGATATCAAGCTCTATTACAGAGCTACAGTAATGAAAATCAGCTTGGTATTAACATAAAAACAGAGACATTGACCAATGGAATCGAACTGAAGACCCGGATATTAATTCACACACCTATGAACACCTGAATTTTGACAAAGAAGCAAGAAAGATACAATAAAAAAAAAAACACCTTCAACAAATGGTGCTGGCATAACTGGATGTCAACCTGTAGAAGAATGAAAATGGATCCATATCTGTTGCCATGCACAAAACTCAAGTCCAAATGGATTAAAGACCTCAACATAAATCTGACCTCACTGAACTTGATAGAGGAGAAAGTGGGAAGTAGTCTGCAGCACATGGGCACAGTAAACCACTTTCTAAAACCCAGTAGCACAGAAAATAAGAGCATCATTAAATGGGACCTCCTGAAACTGAGAAGCTTCTGTAAAGCAAATGACACAGTTAATAAGACGAAAAAGGCAGCCTGTTGAATGGCAAAAAAATCTTCACTAACCCTATATCAGACAAAGGACTGATCTCCAAAATATATAAAGAACTCAAGAAATTAGACATTAAAATTCTAAATAACCCAATTAAAAAGTGGTGTATTGAACAGAACAGAGAATGCTCAACAGAAGAATTTCAAATGGCCAGAAGATATTTAAGGACATATTCTTCTTCCTTAGCTCTCAGGGAAATGCAAATGAAAACAACTTTGAGATACCGTCTTACACTGGTCAGAATGGTTAAGATTAAAAACACTAATGATAGCTTATGCTGGGGAGGAAGTGGAGCAAGGGGAACACTCATCCACTGATGGTGGGAATGCAAACTTGTGCAACCACTTTGTAAATCAGTGTGCAGGTTTCTCAGAAAACTGGGAATCAACCTACCTTAGGATCCAGCAATTCCACTCTTGGGAATATACCCAAAAGATGCTCAATCATACTACAACAGCATTTGTTCAACTATGTTCATAGCAGCATTATTTGTAATAGCCAGAACCTGGAAACAACCTAGATGCCCCTCAACTGAAGAATGGATAAAGAAAGTGTGGCTCATCTACACATTAGTGTACTACTCAGCAGTAAAAAATAATGACATCTTGAATTTTGATTTCAAATGGGCGGAATTAGAAATTATCCTGAGTGAAGTAACCCAGACCCCCAAAAAACGAATATGGTATGTACTCACTCATAAGTGGATACTAGTCATAAACAAAGGGCAATGAGCCTATACTTCACGATCCTAGAGAAAATAAGTAATAAGGTGAACCCAAAGAAAAACATATAGACCTGCTTAGAAATTAGAATCAGACAAAATTTTGGGAGCAGGGATCAGGGGCTACAAGGAGGGAAGAAGCGGGGTTGAGAAGAACTTGAGGGAATGGGACAGTTGAGGAAGGACGGATATGAGAGCAAAGAAAGAGATATATTGATTGAGGGAGCCATTATGTAGTTAGCAAGAAACCTGGCTCTAAAAAATGCCCAAGAACCCACAGAGATGAACCAATCTGAGACCCTAAGCAATAGAGGAGAGGGTGGCTGAACTGGCCTTACCCTGTAGTCAGACTGATGATTATCTTAAATATCACCATAGAACCTTCATCCAACAACAGATGGGATCAGAGGCAATGACCCACATTTGGAGCACTGGACCGAGATCCCAAGATCCAGTTGAAGAGTGGGAGGAGTGAGTATGAGCAAGGAATTCAAGAACATGAGTGGGTCTTCCACTGAGACAGTTTGCTTGAACTAATGGGAGCTCACCAACTCCAACTGGACTGGGAGTGAACGAGCATGGGAACAACCAAGCCCCTCTGAAAGGGGTTGACAGCTGGGGCAGACTGAGGGGCCACTGATAGTGGCACTGGGATGTGTCTCTACTGCATATACCGGCTTCATGAGATCCTAGTCTCTTTGGATGTAAACCTTGCTCAACCTAGATGTAGTAGGGAAGGCCTTGGACTTTCCTCAGGGTGGGGTTGCATGGGTCAGGGAAGGGTCTGTCGAGGGAGAGGAAGGGGACTGGCAGGAGGGGAGGGAGGGGGAATTTGGATTGGTATTTTTTTTAAGTAATAATAACAAAAGAAAGAAAAAAAAAGAAATTTCGTGCTTCATAGAAAAATCTGTTGGATACTATGGGCCTGTAGGCTGAAGATGGATGCCCCAATGGTACAGAAGAACTTTGGGTTACTGTTCAGGCAGCAAGATGTCGATGTCATTTCTAGAGTTTTGGAAGTTGCTTACAATGCACTGCCTGTTTACTCAGGTTAATATTATATCCTTCTGGAGTCTTTGATGAAGTTTAAGAATAGTTATTACTATAGTTTTATAATTGTTTTGTTATATGTAATTTTACTGTGGTAAAATTAAAACTTTTTTATTTAAACAGAAAAAGGGAGTTGATGTGGGATTTCCCTCTGTATGCTGTGAATACCATTGGTTACTAAAGAAACTGTCTTGGGCCTGTGTAGGGAATAGAGGCAGGCAGGGAAAACTAAGCTAAATGCTGGGAGAAAGGAGGCAGAGTCAGAGAATCTATGTAGCCCCGCCAGACACAGATACGGGAACTTTTCCTGGTAATCAACAGCCTCGTGGTGATACACAAATCAATAGAAATCAGTTAAATTAAGATGTAAGAGTTAGCCAATAAGAAGCTAGAGATAATGGGCCAATCAGTGATTTAAATAATATGGTATCTACTGTTAATTAATAAAAAGTCTAATATTAATAAAGAAGTCTAAGATTTAATGTTATAATGCTAAAGCAAGAGATAATTAATAAATTGTTGTTTCAAGAAGAGGCAATAGGGGTGGAATAATGTGGGCAGGGGATCATTTTATGGCATGCTCACATCTCCTTATTACTTGGTTTATAAATCACACATCCTATAGGCACAAAAGTGAAATTTTATTACAGATAAAAAAACAGAGGGAGAATGCAGAAATACAGGTATGAGGACAGGTAGAATGTGTTTTTCTATTCTACCAGAAAAATAAAGTCTTTGAACACAGCAAATTGGATTGGCATTAATTCGAATGTGATAGCTGGTGATATGGAACCCAGAGAATTCATTCAAGTCAGAGAAATAGAGGTAATATAATGAACATTATATCCTTAAATTAAAAAATATTTTATTTTTTTTTAGTACATGAGAATATAGGATTAGGAAAAGGGACTGGATTGAGATTGTAATTTAATACTGGTTTGTGTCAGTGATTTTTCTTCTTATGTTACCAAATTGCTATGGAAAGATATGAATTGTCGGAAGGAAAACAGTGTTGATATGGAAACACAAAAGTAGGATGCCATTCAGATGTCAGCTGATTGTTTCTGTGATCACTAGCTAAGATAATGCAGAGACTCCAAATTCTGCTGGAGCTGTCTATTGTAGAAATGTTGCAAATTTATTTAAAATGAAAATTTTATCCACGGGTTGAGGTAAATATAGGTGAATATATTTCAACAGAAGTCCTGGTGTTTATAAACACACAATAAAAAATGGATAATCAAACAAAGTAAGGGTAAACAGACACTATCGTCAAGGAAGAGTATGACAGTTGGAAAATTCATTATAGTCAAATGAGTAAAGTTGATATTAATAACTATTCTCCTCATCACAGGGATTTGGTGAACAAATTTAACATGGTAGTAGCACAAAATCTATATTTAAAAGTTATGATTCTTTCCTCAAATCTTTATTCCTTCATCTTGACATTGAAACCAGAGCAGAAGCTACACCTGGTCATTGCAATCCGTGACAATTTGATAGTGACATTGAACTCATTTTCTTTTTTATTTCTTTTTTTTATTTTTTTAATTTTTTTTATTTATTTATTTTTCCATACATTGTTTTGTTTTATTTTTTCCATTCAAGAACATAATTAAAGAAATAAATTTTTTTTCCTTTCTTCCCCTTCTCCCGGTCCCCTCCCACTACCCCCCACCCCTCCTCCCTCCCCTTTCTTCCTTGAAAGAGGGCATGGTGCCCTGCCCTGTTAGAAGTCCAAGGCCCACCCCCATCCCTCCTGGCCTAGGAAGGAGTGCATTCAAAAAGACTCGGTTCTCAAAAAGTTAATACATGCAGAAGAGATAGGTCCTGGTGAAATTGTTTGTGGGTTCTCCATCTGCCAACTTTTGCCGCCACATTCAGAGAGTCTGGTTTGATCATATGCTCATTCAGTCCCAGTCCAGGTGGATTGGTGTGCTCCCATTAGTTCAGGCACACTGTCTCAGTAGGTGGACCAGCCCCTCACGGTCCTAACTTCCTAACTCATCTTCTCCCACCTTCTACTCTTCACCTGCACCTTGAGGGCTCAATCCATTGCTCTGATGTGAATGTGGGTCTCTGTCTCTCTCTCCATCCATCGGATGAAATTTCTCCCACCTCTATCCCCGCCCCTGGCTTCCAACTTTTGCTTGATGATCCTGTTTGCTTCCAACTTCCAGGAGGTTCTGTGTATGCTTTCTTTGGGTTCACCTAGGTATTCAGCTTCTCTGGGCTTGCGAGC